>PVLC010042237.1:0-13031 GCA_004027655.1 Graphiurus murinus
CATCAGAACAAGGAGGGGCAGAGGAGACACCAGTTGCCTCGAAGGGAGGGTTCTGGAAAGGATGGTGCATGCTTGTTTTATGTCTGGAAAATGTGATTAGACAGATAGTTGCATCCCATTTCCTGACAGGATTATTAGAGTGCGGTCACCAAGGACCAGCAAACTGCTCTGCAGCTGGAGGAAGGGAAGAGACGTTGTTTTCAAAAATAACTAAGGCCCATCATTGCAGACCTAGAAAGGGTTTCTAAAGGCCCTACAGTTGTATCCTACACTCAAATGCCCTAGATGGTATAGTTGTTATATCTATAGAAACTATAAGAAATGCCCTTATAAAATCATTCAAAGAGAAAAATAAGGAGAAGGTGGGCGTGGTGGCACACACCTGTAATCCCAGTACTCAGGAGACTGAGACAGGAAGATCAAAGATTTGAGGCCAGTTTCAGCAACTTAGTGAGACCCTGTTTCAAAATAAAGGGAGGGGATGGGGATGGGAATGTAGCACAGGGGTAGAAAGCCCCTGGCTCCAATTCCAACTACCAAAAAAAAAAAAGGAAAGAAAGAAAAAAGACCACAGCAAGGCTGACCTATCTATCCAAAATGTCCCCAGGACCCTGTGAAGAAATCCTGTTAGGTTAAGAGGCTTAAAGGCAAGTAGAAAAACTAGGTCTGTCTTATTGCTTCTCCAGCACATTTTTAACATTCTGGGGTCCCCCCCACCATGTATGTATATGACCCACAGCCAACAGCCCCACTCAAATACAGGTATTTTCTTTTCTTCTGTCTCTGAACACTTCTTTTAACATTTTTACTATTTTTATTTATCTTTTGCAAGTCTCAGATATCTCCAGAATCAGGCTGCCTTGATCTAAATCCCATTTCAGGGCTGGGGGTGTAGCTCAGTAGTAGAACGCCTGCCTAGCATGCATGAGGCCCTGCGTTCGATCCCCCAATACCACAAGGAAGAAAAGAGCCCTACCTCAGCTATTTAACTAGCTATCAGACCTACAGCAGATACCTAAAAGTTCAGTGCCTTAGTTTACTACTCTGTAAGGTGGCAATTGTGGTAGCACCTACTTCACAAAGCTACTGAGACATCAAACAAGAACATGGAGAGCTTACTGATACACAGTACCTAAACATTCCCTGCCCTTACTGTGGTTCCTGACTGACAGATTCTGTGTACACTTCCTTGTATGATCTAAATTCATTAGGAAACCACCACATTGTTACACCCACCCCTTTAGGGCTTTTCCCCCTTATCTTCTGTGAAGGCCAGAATTTAAATATCTCAGTTTCCTAACTCTCCTGACTTCTGAACCCTGATCTGTCACTCAGCATTTCTTACCCAGCACTTTGAAACAACTGACAGTCTCTCCAGCATTCATTTCTGGGTTTGCTCTGTTGACCCTCCCCCAGCCCACATAAAGTGGCACTGTAATTTCCCATGGGATTTCTCCTCATGGTGGGTAACTTCCCCTGATTCGTCCAGTCCTTGGGCCAGTGCAACCAATGCCCCAGGGGCCAACTGCATACATTTCAAAGACAGATGGCCAGGTTGTGGAGTTCAATCTGAAGTCATGGAACAAATCTACACTAATTGGCCTACCTGGGAATTAATCCTCTGGTCTTTGGCCTCTTGAAGTATCTATCGTACCCTAAATGAATGAGCCAATATTCTTGGTCTCCAGCCAAAAGCAATACAGTCTCATCGGATTGTTCCTAACCATTTATCAAGCCCTAGAAGTTGAAGGTTGTCAGGTAATGAATATCTGATACTCAAAATGTTGTGACATAAACACTTGTTCATAAAATAGCAATCGCTTCAAAAGACATTCAGCTACAATCTGAAAACTGAAGATTTTAATGGAAATTGACTTTAGAAGCAAGAAGAAATACTCTGCTTCATTACTATGTGGACTGAAAATTAAGCGATGCCCCTAAGGGAGGTCTGCACAAGTAGGTTAGCTGGCAAGAGGGTCAGATCAGGACACACAATTAAATTTCTATTTTAGTTCTACTTGGGAATTTGTCTCGGACTATGGTAAGGCTAAAGAAAACATCTTTAAAATATAAGCCATATATTTGAAAGGAATGAAAAAATAATAAGGAGCCAAACAGATACTGAAGTTGTCAGATTCTTAAGTTCGAGGACAGAGGCAGAAGGAGTGTGACCCTGAGGTCCTAGGGCATGAGGATTGAGGACCTCTACAGTCAGCTCCATCTCAATAAAACCCTGGGGAGTCCCACTTGCTGAGGAAATGGCTATGCTAACAGGGCTTTACAGTAGGGTCCTTGATCTTAATAAAGGCCCTAGCCACAACTATTGAGGATAACAAGGGTGAATGGCCGTATAGCTCAGCATGGTAGCACACACCTGTAATCCCAATATTTGTGAGGCCGAGACAGGAGGATCACAGGTTCAAACTCAGCCTCAGAAACTTAGTAAGGCTTTGAGCAACTTAGCAAGATTCTGTTTCCAACTAAAATAAATAGCCAAATAGGGCCTAGAGGTGGGAGGGTGGTTCGGAAGTAGAATGCCCCTGGATCCAATCCCCAATACTAAAAAAGAAAAGAAAAAGGGAAGGGCAGTGAGTGACTTGTCCAAGGTCACACAGCCCAGGGCTGGGATTCAAACTCCCAAGTCTTGGGTGACTGCCCTCCTTTTGCACCCATACCCCACACACATCTGGACACCCACCTCCCGCTCCCACACCTGACCTGCTAGGAACGAGAGTCTCCACTTGGTGCTCCACCCAGCACTGGATGCCAAGCCAGATACAGCTTGCCTGAGGCCACGCTGCTGGGACCTGGCAGCCACTACACCTGGAGGATTATGGCAAACTGGACAAACTCCATGAAAGGAACCAAAGTGAGCCCAGGAAAGGGTTGAGCAGGACGCATTAAAGGAAAGCCCCCCCTCCCCAGGCTAAGCTGAGGGGAGACCTGGTGTCAGCCCCTCCACCCAAGCCCTGAAGGGGGCCAGGGCCACCTCCAGATGCAGCTAGAAGCCAGCCAGTACCCAGCAGCCAGGGCTTGGCCACTCTGAAGACTCCCAAGAGGTCCAGATCCTAAGGTCGGAAAAACAGCTCCTTGGGAGTGTGCCGGGAGCTACTGCATTCACCTGGTGGCAATGCAGGTAACAGCTTCCTGATTGTCACCTCCTTGTCTTTGTTCTGCTTATTTTATTTTTATTTGTACTTTGGATTGAACCCAGGATAGTCTTTCTTCAAGCTACACTTCCCCAACCCTATTTTGGTTTTTATTTTGAAACAAGGTCTCACCTAAGTTGCCAAGGGCCCTGCTATGTTGCTGACACTGGCTTCCTGCTTCCTGTCTCAGACTCTCAAGGGCTGGAATTATAGGTGTGCACCACCATGCCTGGCTTAAATTAAAAAAAAAAAAACTGGTGAGCAAAGACATGGGAACTAGAATGGGGGGGAGGTGGCAAAAAGAGAATTGAAGGGTTAATTTTTTCTTCACTCATGAAATGTACAGATTGCATCAAAACCATAATAAATATAAACCTTAAGGGCCAACTGCAGGAAGATTAACACCGGCAGAGACTCAGATTCTAAAGCGATGGGTTTACCCTTCAACTTGAGCCACTGAAAACTTACCTGCTGATTCTTTTAATTTTAAGAAACTTCAAGACAAAAAATAGCAAACCAATGTGAAATCTTTTCATAAACAGACCTCAGTCATCAAAATAGTTGTGAACACCCAATCAATGACCCACTTACTAAAAGTGGGAAAGTGCTAAAGAATTTCACAGGAATGAAATGTTCTGAGCTGGTCTATAATTGTGACAATTTAAATTTGCTCATAGGTAATGACACAATGGCAAAACTAGTGCCATGAGTATAGATTCTCCTAAGACAAACTGTCAAGAAAATTTTTAAAAAAGCATGATCTCTTTCAGTAAAACAAACATATCAAGTAAGAACTATTAGATGACCTGTGAAAAAACTCGCATACTTCTTCTGTCTAATGTGTGGAAAATCAGGACAGCAATCCAATAAGTGACCAGGCATGAGACCCAGGGGGAAAGTAACAGAAAACAGCACCTGCATCACTCTCCTGTTGTGTTAAGCATTGCTGAGTGATTCGAGCAATAATATGCAGCGCCCTTCTTTGCAGGCTCAGACTTTTGGGTCAACGAAATGTTTGTCATATCATTACTGAGCCAAAATATTAGTCACCGAATGAAAGTTTTCAAAAACTCTTCACGATGTGACATCCACTCTGGCCAAACAGCAGTCTTTGTTGAGTTAACATTCTCTAGTATTTTATTTCACCACGTAACAAAAGAATCATTCTGTGTTGTCCTGTTGGTGGCTGGCCTCATTCACGGCGCTCAAGGACCCACGACAGGCCACAGTCACCCCTCACACTTGTGCCCTCTCTGGAGCACAATTCAGAGAACAACTCCACTCAGCTCCGATGTCAAAGGGGCCACTGTGGCCAGGAGATCTGTTAGAGGATGTTGGCTGCTTAAACAATGGTGTGATAAGACAATTGACTTGGTATTCAGCTGTTTAGAGTTGGTCTAGAACTCATTTTTCTTCCAACACTCCTGTGTTATATAGAGATGAAAGTCACTCTGGTTAGAAGAAAAAGAAACAGAAGTGCAAAAAGAAATTAAGTCTAAAGCCTGGCATGGTGTCACATGCCTGTAATCTCAGCAGCGAGGGAGGCTGAGGCAGGAAGATCACAAGTTTGAGGCCAGCCTGGGCAACTTAGCAAGACTCTATCTCAAAAAAAAAAAAAAGACTGGGGATGTAACTCAGTGGTAGGGCACCCCTGGGTTCAATCCCCAGTACCACACACACAGCACACACACAGGGAAAGAAAAGCAAGAAATTAAGTCTGGGTCTTAAATAATTCTTGAGAAACAATACTAAGAGCAAATATATAGAATATGTGGGACCAAATCCCAGAAACTGAGCCACCAACATTTGAATTTTGAACAGATAAAAGGTCAATTTTTATTTATTGTGTGTGTGTGTGTGTGTGTGTGTGTGTGTGTGTGTGTGTATGAGATACTGGAGATTGAATCCAGGAGCATTCTACCTCCGAGCTACAACCTCAGCACTATTTTTTATTCTTTATTTTGAAACAGGGTCTAAGTTGTGGAGGGCCTCACTAAGTAGCTGAGACTGGCCACAAAACCTGTGATCCTCCCAAGTACTGGGATTACAAGTGTGCACTACCACACCCAACTTAAAAGGTCAATTTACAATAAGAAATTTATTAACTTGGAAGTAGAGATGTATTACAATAAGGAAGTAGAGAACTTTATGTGGATATCTCTACATTTTTGTTTAAAGCACAAGTACATGATAAGCATTAGTTTACTTAAGCTTCATGATCTCATAATCCAACACAACTGCCTTTACAGATAAACACTTCATTATCAGAGCAAGCTCACCATTCATTTGAACACAATATATTTATGTTCTACCTATAAACTGTCTTTTAAAGGCAACTACGCCAAAACTATAAATCTGTTAGTGAAAGACAATTTTAAATTAAAATTCTAGATGGCTCCTGTCTTTAAGGAAGATTTAGACATTAAATCTTACATGTAAACATTATTCCTAAAAAAGCACATCTAAAAGAGGTTGAAATATAACATTTTCTGGAGCAAAGCAAAACATAACTGGACAAACACTTAAATATATATTCTCTGTTTATTATTTTGATTCACTTACTCATATAAACATTATTGACTGTCTACCATGTATTATGAAAAAGGCTTAAGGGCATAAAAATAGAATAAATGGATTGGAGATGTAGCTCAGTGGTAGAATGCTTGCTTAGTATGCAGGAAACCCTTGGTTCAATCCCCAGCACCCCAAAAATTAAAAAATTAAAAAATGGAATAAGGCTAATTTTTAAAGCTTCATAAAAGCTAATGATGATTAAAAATAAAGCCAGGCATGGTGGCACACACTTTTTTTTTTTTTTTTTTTTGCGGTACTGGGGATTGAACTCAGGGGCATTCTACCTCCGAGCTATACCCCCAGCCCTATTTTTTTATTCTTTATTTTGAAACCGAGTCTCACTAAGTTGCAGAGTGCCTCACTAGGGAGCTGAGGCTGGCCGCGAACCGGGATCCTCTGGTCTCAACCTCCCGAATGCTGGGATTACAAGCGTGCGCCACCATGCCCGGCTGGCACACACTTTTTATCCCAGTATTTGGGAGTCTGAGACAGGGAGGATCTCAGGTTTGAGGCCAGAGTAAGGTAACTTAGCAAGATCCTGTTTCAAAATAAAATAAAATATGGCTGAGGGGTATAGCTCAGAGGTAGAATACCCCCTGGGTTCAATCCCCAGTATTAATGTGTATGTGTGTGTGTGTGTGTGTGTGTGGGTGTGGGTGTGTGTATGTGAGTGTGTGTGTAAATTATATGTATGTATACATATATAATTATTTGGATGTTTGGATAGGCACTTACATGAATGATTTACAAGAATGAATTCACTTAATGCTCACAACCCTACAAGATAAACACTAGTATTTGTAAATGAGACAGCTGAGAGGTTAAGTGACTTGTCCAGTGTCACACAGCTCAGATCTGGGTTGAACCCAGGTCCCTGAGAGCTCAGCCACTCTACCCCTTATTGGATGAAGACGCTCTTTGGCTGGGGTGGGCATAAGGAGACTAGCAGCAAGGATTCCTAGAGACATGCATACAGAAGCCGAGTCGAGGATGGGCTGGTGAAACTGAGAGAGAGGTATCCTGATTACATGGCAGAGCAACCCGTGCGCGTGGAGAGGTGATACCTCGGGCTGCAAGTTGTTCCCAAAGCAGGAAGGGAGGGTGTGTGCAAGAAGGGGCAGGAGAGGGAGGCAGAGGCCATACGATGGTACTCAAAAGCTGGGGGGAGACATCTCCTGGGAGTGTGGAGGACGGGTGGAAACATGAAATAGGAAACTAGAATGCAAGACGGGAAGCAATTAAGGGCCTGACGGAGGTGGTGGAAATGGTCAAGAGACTGACAATTACAGCAACAGACCAAGATGGAGAGTCCACCAGGAATGAATAATTTAGACACGTACGCCCTTCATATGGAAGACTCATACACAATGAGTCTAACTGCTGCAGGGGACGTGGACACTAGAGATGACAAGCAAAAATACCGATGCCAGCACAGGGCAGGGTCGGCGCTGGGAGTTCAGGCGGGAGGCTGCAGCGTCCAGTCTGCCACCCCGCAGCAGGACAGCTACTGTGGTCACCCAGCGGAAATGCCCTGAGTCCCCTTCATGTACCATAGTCTCTGAAGACCACTGCTCACTTGGAGAATGTCAGAATTAGTTAAATGCTTCACCCTATTCTCTTTTTGTTTTTTCTTCTTCGTCGTCTTCTTTTTTGTACTGGGAATTGAACACAGAGGTGTTCTACCTCTGAGCTACATCTCCAGCCCTTTTTTTTTTTTTTTCTTTTTTGCGGTACTGGGGGTTGAACTCAGGGGCATTCTACCTCTGAGCTACACCCCCAGCCCTATTTTTTTTTTTTTATTCTTTATTTTGAAACCGAGTCTCACTAAGTTGCGGAGTGTCTCACTAGGTAGCTGAGGCTGGCCGCGAACCCGGATCCTCCGGTCTCAACCTCCCGAATGCTGGGATTACAAGCGTGCGCCACCACGCCCAGCTATCCAGCCCTTTATTTTTTATTTTGAAACAGGGCCTCGATAAGTTGCTACGGCTGGCCTGGAATCTGTGATCTTCCTGTCTCAGCCTCCCAAGTACTGGGATTACAGGTATATGCTCCGCTCTGTTTTCTCCTTTATTAGGTTTTATTCAAGCCCTACTTCAGAAAAATCACAAAGCCTTTAAAAAACAACAGCACAACCACATTCTTAGAAAATACACCTCTTTAATAAGCCTTGCAACAAAACAGAAATTGCTTAATGCTATTTTCCAGAATATAGGGTTTTCGAAGATCCCGCTTCCTTTTCCTAATTTAGCACATCCTTATAATTTAAGCCAGGAGCCCAGTGTTATTATACATTTCTTATCTCACAAGGAAATGGAATCAACAGAGCTGCATACTTTCAGGATTTTCACGGATTAGTTACTCCCTTCTATGGAGAGGGGCTGAGTAATATAAGAACCGGAACCACAAATGGCAACACAAGCTGCAATTGAAACACAGAGAGAGATCCCTACGTGATTCACAGGGAGATGTGCGCAGCCTTCCTACACTTCAATGAAAGAAAAAAAAAAAAAAATACAAACCCACATGAGGCGGTGGAATGAAAAGACAGGAAACCTAAATTTATTTTGCAGACCAGCTCTTACTTCTACGACTTCAGGCAACTATCTTAACTTATTATGTGGGAGTCAATGTCCTCATTTGTAAAGGTGGACTATTTCACAGCTCAGTAGTGAAGACAAAATGCCAGAGACCTTTGAGAGGCCTGCGATGTCAGGTGGCTACTGCTTTAGCTTCAGAAAATGTCATATCTCCAACTGCTCCGTCCTGGGCTCCGACCAGAGCTAGGCAAGCCTGGCCACCGACCCCTTGGCTCAGAGTCCTGAGGAACTGGACTCATTTTTAGAACATGCAGAAGACCTCAGGCTGGTGCCCTGCTTGTCTACTGTCACAGAATGGGGCTATTAATAGGCATGATGGTGCACAACTGTAATCCCAGTACTTGGGAGGCTGAAACAGGAAGATTGCAGGTTCAAGGACAGCCTCAGAAACTTAATGAGATCTTGTTTCAAAATAAGATGGTTTTTTTTTTGTTTTGTTTTGTTTTTTAAAAAGGGCTGAAGGTGTAGCTCAGAGGTAGAATGCCCCTGGGTTCAATCCCTTGTACAAAAAACAAATAAACAAAAACAAAAATATACTACAGACTTCAGGTGGGTACTCTGCTTAGTTGACTGTTGGGGAGTCATCTCAGGGCTAATATTTGATTTTATTACCATAAGATAAATCTCTACCAACTCAGCAAATGACTATGAATAATTAATAAAATAATGCATTTTAATTAAGATAATTAAATTACTAACAAGAATACTATATCAAGAATTGAGAAGGTTTTGATAACAAAGTCTATGGAGTTAGCAAGGATCTGGGGCAGTTATAGCGGAAAAAGGCCAGAGAGGTGGGCTTGGAGATTATTTAAAATGAGTAGCTGCAAAGTCTCTGTTTGATTGAGGTGTTAATGATGAGCAGCAGGTAGAAGAAAACTGAATTCACAAAGCCAAAAAAGCAATTTGCCCTTCCCACAAATCACCAAGGCATGAGAAGAGAGACAGCCAGTTCATACACTAAGCTCACTGCTTAGAGAACACTCCTTTTTAAAGGGACCTCAAGCCTGGCTGGGAGGTACAAGCTTATAATCCCAGTACTTGGGAGGCTGAGACAGGAGGATCACAGCAACGTTGGTGGCCAACCTCAGAAACTTAGTGAGACCCTGATTCAAAATAAAAATACAACAGGGCTGCAGGTGTAGCTCAGAGGTAGAATGCCCCTGAGTTCAATCGGAAGGAAGGAAGGAAGGAAAGAAGGGAGGGAGGGAGGGAGGGAGGGAGGGAGGGAGGGAGGGAGGGGAAGGAGGAAGGAAAAAAGGAGAGGAAGGGGAAGAATGGGGAGAAAGGAAGGGAGGGAAGGAGGGAAAAGAAACAAACAAAAAACCCTCACCGGCAAATAAATTCGGGAAACACTGTGTACCAAGCCTGTTGAAGCAGCAGGAAGTATATTCAGTATTAAATGTTCAGAAAGTCGCTGCTGTTGTGCCCGGTGGAGCACGCTTATAATCCCAGTGCTTGGGAGGATCACAGGGTCATGGCCAGCATCAGCAACTTAGTGGGGCCCCCTGCAACTTAGTGAGACCCTGTTTCAAAATTGAAAAATAAAAGAGGGATGGGCATGTAGGTCAGAGGTAGAATGCTACTGGGTTCCATCCCCAGTACCACACACACACACAAAAAAGGGAAGTCACTGCTGTCAAGAAATTTTCCTTTAAACTTGTTGGGCTGAATAAAACTTTATTTATCTAGAATAAAGATGAATTTATTCTTTAGTCATCTAATACCACTGGCCCCTGCCATTGCCAGGAATGACAGAGGGTAGCCACCACAGGGAAGGGGCCTGTCTAGGCGCCTCTTTCCTCTGCTATTCAATGTGCTTCTCCCACGTAGCAGGAAGCAGGGCATAGGAAGTTCCAAGCGTGTGCCACTGAGTCTCCCCAGTGGAAAGAGGGGACCTCTCCTCCCAAAGCTGTTACTTCTAGAGACTCCAGTGAAGGACTCTTGCTTGGGTCATGTGGATGGGTGTGGGCAGGAAACTAGTGCACTGAACCAGCAGGCAGGCGCTTTGGGTCTTCTGTGGCCGGGGAAGGCAAAGCCACACTAGACTCACGTGGTGGCAATGGTCAAGAGAAGTTCCCTAAAACAATGCATGTATGCGTGCGTGCGTGGGTGTGGGCACAAGCAGATATGCATGTGGGCTCAGGAGGATGGGGGTGGGTTGGGGACAGAATCTCTACCCTGTGCTCCAGAGGGCTTAAAAAACATTGTCATTGGACGTGTAATGAGTACTGCGAAATCAAATGTCCCAAATGTCCCAGCTTTCTATCACTTCCTCCAAATTCCTCCTCCCTCCATCCAGTGAAAGTCATCATCAAATACAAATCAAAACTAGGCCTGGTGGCACACACCTGTAATCCCAGTACTTGGGAGGCTGAGACAAGAGGATCACAGGTTCGAGGGCAGCCTCAGCAACTTAGTGAGGCCCTCTGCAACTTAGTGAGACCCTACTTCAAACAAAAACAAAAAAAAGTTAAAAAAAAATAAAAACAGGGCTAGGGAGCTGGGGCATGGTAGTGCATGCTTGTAATCCTAGTACTTGGGAGGCTGAGACTGGAAGATCCGGGTTCACAGCCAGCCTCAGCTACTTAGCGAGGCCCTCCGCAACTTAGTGAGACCCTGTTTCAAAATAAATAAAAAATAAGGATAGGGGTGTAGCTCAGAGGTAGAATGCCCTGGGTTCAATCCCTAGTACTGTTAAAAAAAAAAAAAAAAAAAAAAAAACAGGGCTAGGGATGTAGCTCAGAGGTAAAATGAAAACTCTAGTACCACAAAAAAAAAAAGCAAATAAATAATGGGAGCCATCCTCGGTTCTTCTTTTCCCTCATTCCTCACTTTTGAGCTCCAGCAAATCCCCAACACTATCTTTTTTTTTTTTTTTGCGGTACTGGGGGTTGAACTCAGAGGCATTCTACCTCTGAGCTATAACCCCAGCCCTATTTTTTATTCTTTATTTTGAAACCGAGTCTCACTAAGTTGCAGAGTGCCTCACTAGGTAGCTGAGGCTGGAGAACCCGGATCCTCCGGTCTCAGCCTCCCGAATGCTGGGATTACAAGCGTGCACCACCACGCCCTGCTTCCCAACACACTCTTGAAAGTTTATTTGCAACAGGCCGCCTCTCTCTATCTTTCTTGCCAGGACCCATCCCAGCACCCACTACCTTATCCCTGTACTCTACCCACTTCCGTTTCTTCCCCGAAGTGTTCTCAGTGCTCAGCCTGCCACTTGATAAATATTTGTAAACAACAGGTAAAAGGGGAAGGGGCTGATGGGCTGGGCAGAGAGGACAGCGAGATGCCAGTCTCACCACTACCTGGATGTGCGTGACTCTCGGGACTGAGACCTTAGCTCTGAGGTCCGGGCAACAAAAGCGAAAAGCAAACTCAAGTTAAAACAATGCTTTATGTTCTGTTTTTAATGAGAAAAGCCCCCCCTCCCCGCCCCGTGACACTAAATGCTAAATACAATTATATGGGATTCATTCAACAAATACCCACAGGTCCTTAAATGGAGCACTGAATTTAAAACTGAATTGATGATCCCTTTTTATGTGAGGAGGGGGGTGGTAGCCAGGGATTTAACCCAGAGGCATTCTACCTCTGAGCTACACCCCAGCCCCTTTTTGTTTGTTTAGAAACAGGGTCTTCTTATGTTACTGACAGTCTCGCTAGGATGATTCCTTGAACAAAAACATATAGACACATCCTTCACATCAGGCTTCCTGTCAACATTGGCTAAAAGCCAAAGGCAAACATTAAAAATTAAAGTACCGGGCTTGGGGGTGGTAGGATAATGGGGTCTATCCAGGTAGCTTTCTGGGGATCTGAGAATGGGAGGATTGAACTTTGACTCCCTGGGCAGCCTCGGGTCCTGTAGGGGGCCGGGAGGCAAAGTAGACAAAGCGGCTGCAGGGTCCCACTTCCCCTGATTAGCTTTGGGGAACCACTGAAGTGGGGAACGACAAGCCTGGATTTGCAGTTCAGCTGCGCAGACAATGGATCAGAGAGAGGCCACGGGAAGAGCAGCTCTTAAGAGGCTCTTGAAGTCTTCCTGGAGAGTAATGATGACAGCCTGAACTAAATTTTAATGGAACTTGGTACTCACAAGATCTCTCTAGCCCACCATGGGCTGTGGCATCAGCGGAGTCTATTATAGAGGTGCTACCCCAGGAACATGCCGTCTTTTTCCAAAAAATTTCACAAAGGGCCAGTCCCCCATCCTCTAACAGAGGGCTGTGCATGCACAGAACTTCTGTGCATGCGGCTTCTATATTAAAATAAAATGAAGAACATTTTGACAGCAATAGGCTGGGGGAGGCTTGGAATTAACTGGTCCCTGCGCGTGGGCAGAAGAACGTTTTAATCCTCAGCTTCCGCCTGGGCAGAGTAAGCTGCCAGCCTCTTCCCACTGAGACTGCTGCTTCTCTGTGAGGAGGTATTTCCCATAGAAACCATGTTAGAATTGGCAAACTTCTTCTACAATTTATCTTGACCAATGTGATTCTCACTTCTGCAAAACTTTTATCAAAGTCACGGTACAATAAGAGCTAGATTCACATGCTCTCTTTATCTTATCTTCCCACTTCTAGTAGGAATGGAAGGCCCGGCATATCAGGGGCATTCCACTAGTATTTACTGAACTAACTAGAGAATAAGACTCTGTCCTCCCACTTCCCCCTCTACACCCTACCTTCAATTTCCTGATCTACCA
>PVLC010042238.1:0-13009 GCA_004027655.1 Graphiurus murinus
TATAATTAAAATTTTCTACTTAGCTATTCCCATCACTCTGTGTTTGATTTTTAAAATCTTAACTTTTAATGAGGAATTTCCATCCCTTGCTAGTATTGTTAACAATTTCACAAGGCCACAGCATTACTTTTGATCCAATATTAGATCAGATGGGAAAGTGACACTTGTAGAGCGAAGAAAGATTAATAGTTCTTGAATTTCTGGAGGGTAAATGTCTTAGCTTATAATAAACTCCTTTATATTGCCATGTGAGTTTTAAATTGGTATTAGTATTAAAAAAAAGTAAGAGGGCATCAGAGGATGGATTCTAGCATAAAGACTAACTTGCATGGGCTGAGTTTTTATTATTGCTGTCATTTGATTGTTTTTATTTTGAAGCAAATTCTGTCCTCCTTTTGAAGTCTAGAAATTGATGTTAAGTAGATATATAGTTATAGAGTTGAAACTATGATTTATGTCTCCCAATGCTTACTTTCCCCCATACTTTTATCCTCTTTCTATATTTGTTGGTATCATCCCTTGAGAGTAGGCACAAGAAAAGAAATCAAATTTGATTTATACTGCTATTACATTGTATGAGAGATAAAAGCTATTGGTTGGATGTTCTGTTTTTCTCTTGTAAGAAAAAACTGCAGTGTTCTTTGTGTACCCATGTTATTAGTTTAGCTGCTAGACTCAGTTACATGATCATTAGGTGACTATGGATTGCTTGTTTTGAATTACCACTAAAATTACAAAAGCAAAATTCATTATAAAACATTACATTCATGTTCATTCCTTTAAAATTGTTCAGTAATGTCTAATTATAGCCATCTCTTGGAATCCATGAGGGATTGGTCTGGTCCCAGCATCCCACATGGATACCAAAATTTGCATATATACAATCCCCTCATATAAAGTGGGTGATATATTTTATTTGCATATAATCTACGCCTATCCTCCAGGACACTTTAAATCATTTTGAGATTATTATAACACCTTATACAAGTGCTATGTAAGTAGTCGTTATACTCTATTCTTCAGGGAATAGTGACCGTCAAAAAGGTCTGTACCTGTTTAGTATAGGTGCCGTTTTTTCCCAAAAAATATTTTCATTCCATAGTTGGTTGAATCCACAGATGAAGAACCTATGGATAAAGAGGGCTGAGTGTATGTTACTATCAATCCTTTTTTAATGAGGAAAAGAATTCTTGATGTTCTTGAGAATGAGTTTGAAAATGTGATAAGAACATTAAGAGGTTCAGAATACCTTAGGCAGTTTATTAAGAATTAGTTATTCTCAAATACTAGCATTATTATGGAACATGAGTAATAATTTTTCAAAAAATGTTTCTATTTGCTCTATTGTGAAAGCCAAAATTTTCCCAGGAAAGAAAATGTGTGGAAACTATAGTTCAGTGTTGAGAAGAAGAGAATGGGAATTACGGAATTAGAGTAAGAGGTTCATTTATACTTGTCTAGCATATGGGGAATATGTTTTATTTAGTGGTATTCTTTCCACAACCTGTCTCAACTTTTTTATTTTGTGGCTTTTCAAATTACGTTCACAAATCCTCACAAAGCATCGCTTGTATGTTTTGTTGCTGCTCCAGCATTTAAAATGCCGAGGGAAAATGAAAGCTATACAGGAAGCCATAGGGGTTGAACAGCCAATTAAATACTTAGTAAAGGAAAAGTTCTGGAGACCACTAAAGGTCATGTTGACAGTGCTTATTGGAAACACTGATTGCTTAAAACACATTGAAAGTTTATTTTTACCAGAGCTGTTTCAGACTAGCTAACCCAGAACTCAACATAAACATAGCAATTATAACAGCTACATGTTGTGTATTTTCCTAAGCTACTGTTTCCAGAAAACTTTCCCTAGCAGATGGAAACCTTTATGCTGGAAAAAGGAGTAGAAAGAATCAGAAGGTCTTCAAGGTATTTTCTTGTAGAGTTCCCTCTTTTTCTGCCATATGTGACATAATCCAGCTGGCATTCTTAGCTTTTCTTGTTCATAAGATTTTCCTCACCCTCTTACATCTTCTTAGAATGAATATATTTGTTAGTTTACTCCATACAAATAATGCTTACATATCTACTATGTGTTAGTTTGGTAGATTTTTTGGTGAAAGAAAGGAAAATTACTTGCTCTCTGGGCTTAAAGTTTATGATTTACAGGGAAGACAACTCTTAAATTCTATAAAGAACTGTGAAAAAAGTATTAGAATAATACCTTAGATGCACTCATTCCCTCCTTGATTCAACAAGTTTTTATAGTGTCTGCTATATACCAGGCAGTGTTATAGGCATAGACAAAAGTTTCTGGGCCATAGTAAATACTTTAGATATTATTCTGAAATGAGATAGGAAGCCATTAGAATATTGGGGGAGAGTGGTAATCTTATAATCTGACTTGTCTTTCAGTGGGTAATATTGATTATCATGTGAATAATAAATACACTATAAATCAGTAAGAATAGTAGAAGAAAATTCCATTTGGAATTGCAGTAGTCCACATAAGAGATAATGACCTCTTGGACTAAAATGGTAGATTCTAGTGGTAAGAAATATCTTAGAAGGTAGAAATGGAAGGTCTTATTGCTGGGTTAGATATGGGACTTTAAGAGAAAGAGAAATCAAAGATAATTTCATGATTTTTGAGTGAGCAACCTGGTTGAATGGTGGTATAATTTCCTGAGATGAGGGATATCTGTTATTTTTAAGAGAATAATAATAGATTTGGGGAATGGAGATAGAATCAAGACTTCATTTTTGATATATTAAGCTTAAGATATTTAGTTATCTGCATAGAAATGTTAAATTGATAGGCAAAATCATAGCTAGAGATAAAATATTTAGAATTCATGTGTTCAGTACCATAGGATTGGCTTTCTTCTGGTAATTGGGTATAGATTGAGAAAAGTTGTGAATGCTAACTCCATAGGATTTTAACAGTGATAAATCCAGAAAAGGAGAATTCCACAGAGAAAAGGAGAGAAGAAAGAAGGAAGAAGAAAGGTACAAATACTCAATATTCAGAATAAGAAGAAATTAAATACCTAGAATACTGGTGTAACTCTGTTCTAATCAATTTGAGGAGCTATACAAAAACATATAATTAAAAATGATTTAAAATATATAGTGTACCAGCTGGGTGTGGTGGCACACACTTGTAATCCCAGCATTTGGGAGGCTGAGACCGGAGGATCCGGGTTTGAGGCCAGCCTTAGCTACCTAGTGAGGCACTCTGCAACTTAGTGAGACTCGGTTTCAAAATAAAGAATTAAAAAAAAAAAAAATAGGGCTAAGGGTATAGCTCGGAGGTAGAATGCCCCTGAGTTCAATCCCAGTACCGCACAAAAAAAAAAAAGATATAGTGTACCAAACAAAGATGTATGATTATAGTGTACCAATTAAAAAACTACAATAAAAAAAGATAGAAAACCTAAATTGACTAATAACTATGTAAGAAATTAAAATATATTAAAATTGGGTAAAGTCCTTATGATTCTACTTGGGAGTTCATTTAGAACTCCAAGAAGCAGATAATTGCTATATATTTCAGATCATAGGAAAGAAGAAATATTCCTCAATTCTCTATGTCAAACTCATCATAAAATGATTCAAAATACAGAGAGACTTCAAAGAATAATGTGAATAAAGGTAAATATTGATATAAAATTATAAATAAAATTTTTAAAAGTTTATACCAGAAAATGAGGGATTAAATTAAGGTTAGAAGCTGGGTGTGGTGGTGCATGCTTGTAATCCCAGTACTTGGGAGGCTCAGACAGGAGGACTGCAGGTTCGAGAACCACCTCAGCTACTTGTTGAAGCTCTCTGCAACTTAGTGAGACCCTGTTTCAAAATAAAGAATTAAAAAATAGGGCTGGGGTTATAGCTTAGAGGTAGAATGCCTCTGGGTTCAATTCCCAGTACTACAAAAATTAAGGTTAGAAATGCAAGAATGATTAGCATTGGGAAATTATTTTAAATTATTGACTATTTTGAAAGATTGAATGAGAAAAAAATGAGTATTTTGAAAGATACTAGAAAGAATATTAACATTTCTTCCTACTAAGCCCTTCTATCTGTAAGTGACAAATCCACGAAACATAAAATAAGTAAGAATATAGTTAAGCTGAATCAATCAATTGGATTTAATTGACATTTATAGAATATTTTATCCAAAAAACAGTAAAATATACATTCTTCTTAAGCCCATACAGAACACTGACTAAGACAAACCATGTTCTGGACAGTAAAATTCTCTTTAACAAATTTTAAACAGATAGAAATCATAATAAAACTTGTTCTAAGACCACGCAAGATTAAAATACAAATCATAACAGAAAGATAGCTAGAAAATCCCCAAATATTTTGAAATTAAATAATACATTCCAAGAAAAAATAAAGAAAATTCTCAAGAGGAATTAAAATTTATCTTATTCTAAATGGAAATACAGCTTGTTATAATTTGGATATAAAATGCCTCCCAGAGAAGCTCAGGTGTTAGGCTGTGCATTCAGGTTCAGGGCCTGGAGGATGTGGATCACTGGGATTAGAGTATGGTCTTGGTGAATTTATCTGCCCTGGCTCCCTCCTCTTTCTCTCTGCTTCCTGGCCTCCATGATGTGGTAGTAGTTTTTCTTCTGCCATGTCCTACTGCTGAGCCAATTCTGCTTTGGATCCAGCCAATCATGGATTGACCTTGAAACTCTGAGCCCCAAATAAACATTTCTTCCTCTAAGTTGTGCTTGTCAGGTATTTTGGGTATAGATGGAAAAGATAACTAGAACAAAACTCATACAAATTTGTGAGATGGAATGAAAGCGTTGTTTAGAGGGACATTTTTAGCATTAGTAGCATGTGTTGGAAAAGAAAGATGTAAATTCAATGATCTAAGCTTCTATCTTAGGAAATTAGAAAACAAAGAGCAAATTAAACCCAAAGTAAGCAAAAGAAAAGAAATATTAACAATTAGAGCACAAATTAATGAAAAAGAAAATAAAAAATCAGTATTGAAGATTAATAAAGTAAAAAGCTGGTTCTTAGGAAATATCAATAAAATCATTAAACTTTAGCCAAGCTAACCAAGGATAAATAGAAGATGTAAATTGCTAATATCATAAATTAAACAGAGTCCATCACTCTGGATCCCATTCATGGTCATTAAAGAATAGTAAAGGAATATTGTGAGCAATTTTTTACCCACAGTGAAAACTCACATATGGATCAGTTTTTCAAAAGACACTGTAAGTCAGCTTTCCATTACAGTAATAATATACCTGAGACAATTTAAAAAGATAAAAGGTTTATTTTTGTTTGGTTTTGGAGACTTCAGCCCATGTCTAATTGGCCCCATTAGTTTGGTCCTTTGATGGCATGGTGCATCATGGTGAGAGTGTGTGGGGGAGGAGGCTGCTCACCCTACAGCAGCTGGGAAGTGAGAAAGAGAAGATGGGTCCAGGATCCTAAAATGCCCTTAAGGGGTACACCCTCAGTGACCTGCCTTCCTCCCAAGAGGCCTCACATACAAAAAGTTCTCCCACCTTCCAGCAGCACAATGGGTAAGGATCAAGCCTTTAGCATATGGGCCTTTGGGATACATTCAAGATCCAAACTATAGTAGACACAAAACCCACATAGAGAGAAATAGAAAATCTGAATATCCTTTTATCTCTTAAAAAAATTAAAAGCTAATAACCTTACAAAACTAAAAGCAGTAGGCACAGGTGTACTCATCTGAATTATACCAAACATTTAAGGAAGAAATTATACTAATTCTCTACGGCAGTTTTCAGAAAATGGTTACAGAGAAAAATACTTCATAACTCATTTTATGAAGCTAGCATTACTCTAATATCAAAACCAGATGCTATTAGAAAGGGAACCTATAGCCCAATACTGCTTATGAACATGAATGCAGATATCTTCATAAAATAGCAAATAAAATTCAACAACGTACAAAAAGAATTATGTGCTGCAACCAAGTGGGATTTTCTCTAGTTCTAGAAGGCTGGTTCGTCACTCAAAATTCAATTGATGTAATTTATGACATCAACAGACCAAAGAAGAAAAATTATATAATCACATAAATGGATGCAGAAAACAACCATTCATGATAAAAACATTCAGCAAACTAGAATAGAGGAGGAATTGCCTCTGCTTGACAAAGAACATCTAGCAAAACAAAAAGACAAACTCTAAAGCTAATATCATATTTGATGCTGAGATACTAGATATTTTCCTGCAGGGTTGAGAAGGAAGAAATAAAACTGTATTTGTTGGTAAATAACATGATTAGCTATGTAGGAAATACCAAAGAAATAACAGACTAATTGTAGGAATTGATTATAGCAAATATCAGGACACTGGTTAATATGCAGAAAAAATCAGTTGCTTTCCTTTGTACTGACAATGAACAACTGGAATTTGAAATTATAACACAATACAATTTGTATTAGCACAACAAAAAATAAAGTCTTTAGATATGAAATTAACAAAATACGGGATCTAGTTGAGGAAAACGACAAAGCTCTGATGAAAGAAATCAGTGATCAGCCCGGCATGATGGTGCATGCCTACATTCCCTGTACCTGGGAGGCTGAGACAGAAGGATCATAGGTTTGAAGCAAGCTTCAACAACTTAGCAAGGCCCTCCGCAACTTAATAAGACCCTGCTTCAAAATTAAAAAGTAGAATAGGACTGGGGCTATAGCTCAGAGGTAGAATGCTCCTGGGTTCAATCCCCAGTGTGTGTGTGTGTGTGTGTGTGTGTGTGTGTGTGTGAGAGAGAGAGAGAGAGAGAGAGAGAGAGAGAGAGAGAGAGAGAGAGGGAATGAATATGAATAGAAAAAGAGAGTAAAAAGAATAAAGAAGTCAAAGATCTACATAAATTGACACATTTCCATGTTTGTGGATAGGAGAACTCAATATTATCAAGATGTCAGTTTCCTCCAACTTTAAGTACAGATTTAAAGCAATCTTATTCAAAATTCTAGCCAATTATCTTTTGATATCTAAAGCTTATACTGAATCAAATATGAAACACTCTGAGTGGTCAACAAAATATTGAAGAAAAATAAAGTTGGAGGACTGACATTATGTGAGTTCAAGATTTACTCTAAGCTGGAGAAGTGAAGGTACTGTAGCCTTGGCAAAAGAATAGACAAGTAGATTCATGGAAGAGAGTATCAAGCCCCCAAATAAGTTTATACAAATTTGGTCAACTCATCTTCGACAGGAGAAAAGACAATTTAATGGAGTTTTTTCAACAAATGATGCTGGAACAACTGGATATCTACATGCAAAAAAGAATCTTAGACATAAACTTTACATCTTTCACAAAAATTCATTGAAAATATAAACTGAATATAAAATGCAAAACTATAGACCTCCTAGAAGATAGGATAAAAGAAAACCTTTGCAACTTTTTAGCATGATCCATCAAAGAAAAACATATAAAACAAACTGTACTCCATTAAAGTGAAAACTTCTGCCTAGTGTGGTGGCACATGTTTGTAATCCTAGTACCTGGGCGGCTGAGACAGGAGGATTGCAGGTTCATGGCCAGCCTCAGCCACTTAGTGAGTTTCTCTGCAACTTAGTGAGACCCTGTTTTAAAATAAAGAATAAAAAAATAGGGCTAGGGGTGTACTGCGGATGTAGAATGCCCCTGGGTTTAATTCCCAGTACTGTAAAACAAAAACCAAACCAAAACAAAAAAAACCCACCAACAAAAATTTCTGCTCTGGGAAAGACACAGTTAAGAGAAAAGACAAGGCACATACTGGGAGAAAACATTTGCAAAACACATATCTAATAAATGACTTGTATCCAAAGTATACAAAGAACTCATAAAACTCACCAGAAAGAAAACAAACAAACCAATTAAAAAGTGAGCAAAGGTTCTGAAACTTACACTCATACAAAAACCCTACTTAAGAGTAAATGTTTATAGCAATTTTATTCATGATTGCCAGAACTTCAAAGCACCCAGGATATCTATAATAGATGTTTACGTGAACAAACTGTGATAGAGTCATACAATGAAACATGATATGAGCTATCAAGGCTTGAAAAGATGTGCTAAATGAAAGAAGCCAATCTGAAAAGGCTACATATTGTGTTTCTCCAACTATGTGAAATCTGGAAAAGACAAAACAAAGATAGTAAAAGGATTAATTGCAGCCCAATTTATAATAGCAAAGTTAAGGAAGCAATGAAAGTGTCTGTCACCAGGTGAATGGATAAAGAAAATGTAGTATATGCACATCATGGAATTTTACACAGTCATAAAGGGAGTACAAAATTGTATAATTTGAAGGGAAATGACTGGGACAAGAGTATATTAGGCTCAGTGAGACGATCCAGGCTCAGAAAGTCAAGGATCATATATTTTCTCTGATATGTGGAAGCCAGAAAGAAAATAGGCAACAAAGTGACTTAAGATAAATGAGGAGAGAGGCCAGTAGAATGGTGGAAGGGGGTTGGGGAAGGTGGTGAGGTGAGGAAAAAGGAGGCTCAATGGAGAAAATAGTTCAAATGATGCTGTGTCCACATGTGACGTCATTGTCACCAGTGTCACTAACGTGTACGGAGAAGGCCTGGGGAGTGGGGTGGGATCTGGAGGGAAAGGCACCAAGTGCAGTGTGCATGTATATTTGTGTCATTTTGAAATTCACTGTGATGTATAAATATAATCACCAATAAAAGTATATTAAAAAAGATAAGTGGTTGCCAGTTTGGGGGGGCAGGGATGGATCAATAAAAAGGTGGAATCCAGAAGATTTTCAGAGTAGTGAAACTGTTCTGTATGAACAGTAATGATGTTCATAACATGCATTTTTAAGTACTCATAGAAGAATACAACAGAGTAAACCCTATTGTAAACTGTAGATTTCAGTTAATAATAAAATCCTGACATTGACTCATCAGTTGTAAAAAATGTACTACATTAGTGTAAGATGTTTAATGGAAATAACAGTCTATATAGAAATACAGAGGAAGGTAGCATGTTCAAATGCTGTGTATTTTCTGCTTAATTTTTCCTTAAAGCTAATATACTAAAAAAATCAAGCATTTTAAGGAAAACTACTCTTAGCAAAATAAGAATTCAAGGACAATTTAAGATTATCATACAAATAATGTAAAAATGTGAGCATGAATGTGTTCATTGAAACACTTTTTAGGAGGTCAAAGATTTATTGGAAACTATAAAACATGTCAAAAGAAATTAAAGATGATATAAATGAATGTAAAGAAAGATATTCTGTGCTTATGAATTGGAACAATTGGTATTATTAAACTGTCCTAACTACCCAAAGTGATCTACAAAGGGTGTAGTACCTATCAAAATTCCAATAATAGTTTCTATAGAAATAGAATAAACAATCATAAAATTTGTATGGAGCCATAAAAGACCTGAATAGCCGAAGCAATATTGAACCCAACAACAAAGCTTGAGGCATCATATTACTTGAGTTGGAAATCGATTACAGAGCTTCTCTGGGAGAGTAGATTTTAAGCATTCTAACCTTAAAAAAATAATAAATATGTGAGATAATGCATGTATTAATTAACTTGATTAATAAATGTTAATTATCTCAATATATTAATAGGTCCATTTTGCCTTTCCACAGTATATAAATATGTCAAAATGTTATGGAATTCATGATCAATATATATTATTTATGTCAATTAAAAATAAATGTTAGGGAGATAGCAGGATGAGTTTAGGAAGGAACCACACAAAGAGATGTGTGTGTATCTGAATGTATCACCTTGAATCTCACTATGATATTTAATCATACTACACCAATAAAATTCTAAAAAGAATTTTTTTAAACTATGTAAATGAGCAGAATCAGTTACTATGTTATAGTATGTAAATTTACTATAAAATTATGTAGATATTAAATAAGTGAAAATGTTGAGACGGGTACAAGTTGACCTGCTGAGCCCCAGATTCTTAATTTTGTGAATATTTCAATGAAATTTACACAGGAATAGATCTGTATTGCAGACAGAGATCCTAGAAACCATAGAAATTAATTAGATCACACCAAAAAAAGTGAGAAGATGTGAAACCAGAGGAGTAAAAACAAAGCTGTGAGTAAACCATGTCATGAAGGTCAAGGGAAGACAGAGTTTCTTCCCCTCCCTTTCACTCTCCTCCCCTTCCTTCTGTTTCTCCCCACCCCCTCTCAAGAGATGGAACCCATAGTCTCATGGTCTACCACTGAACCACATTCCTTTAAAACCACATCCCACAGAGCTTTAAGTAGAAAATTTTTAATAGAGATCAAGTAAAATCAAACTAAAAAAATTAATAATCAATGTGATAGCAAGTAGCTCACAGGTTTCTGAACCTCTTCTTATTGATGGATTTGTAGTGTTGGCATCCTCATCATCATGGAGTATTATATACCCATTTGTCCTGCTTTCTAGGAAAACAAGTCCCACCACACTTCTAAGAGCATTTTACACAATAGTGTATGTCTTATACAGGGTACCTCAAACTTGTGTGACCTAGCATCTCTGTCTTGTGTTTTTAGCATCTTTTAACACATTTTAGGAAACATCTCAGTATATCAGTATTTGAAAAATTTGATAATAAAGTAACTAGATAATAAGTATTGAGATTACTTAAGGATACTTATAAGCAATATGAAGAAACTTGAGGATATAGAGAGGTTGATATTGCCGAAAGGAGGGAAGCTTCTTGGGTCTCGAAAGAGTTAAAAAAGAGAAATAGGATCCTGGAGTAAGTTTGATTTTGAACAGAGAAAAGAAAACAAAAAAGGTTGCTAAGGGCAGTGAAGGCAGCTTCCCAATTTAGTGCAGCAAAATAATTCATTTTTTTTTTTTTTTTTTTTTTTTGCAGACGAGAGAGAGAGAGAGAGAGAGAGAGAGAGAGAGAGAGAGAGAGAGAGAAGGAAAAATAAAGAATGAGAGAGAGAAAGAGAGAAAAACTAGAAAAGACCACCCTGTGCTTTTGGAAAAAGAAAAATCAATAGAGACTGTGTTGTGATTCTGTATTGCAAATTGTGTAACTTAATAGATATGTGAGATGGTTCCATGTCATATAAACTTATGCCTTTTTCATACCAGAAATCTGAATGAATTTTCAAATTTCTTATGATTTCACAGGATGCTAGGCATGCAGCTGAAGAAGAAATTTATACCAACTTAAACCAGAAGATTGACCAGTTTCTACAGCTAGCTGACTATGACTGGATGACGGGAGATTTAGACAACAAAGCTAGCGATTACCTGGTGGACCTCATTGCCTTTCTGCGTAGCACCTTTGCTGTATTCACGCACCTTCCTGTAAGTGACAGCTGCTCTTACTTGGCTTTCCAAAAAGAAAAATAATCCCCTAATTTATAATTTGGTGAAAGATGTTAGTCTTTGATTTCACCAGTCAGGGAAGTGCTTTGGTATATAATAGCTCACACTGCATTCAGTAAGCCTTAATGATAAGTGAGGCACTTATCATTCTTTTCATTGACTTTTGCATTTTTGCATTTTGTTTATTTTGAAAGTGTTCCTACTGTCATACCCTCCTATTAAACTCAAGATAATTGTTATGAAGAAATTATCCTTGGTAGGAAGAAGAAAAAAAAAAACTTAGGAGTTAAATATTTAGATATGTATCTTTTAGTTTTAGTTTTTGGTTTTTTTTTTTGTTTTTTTTTTTTACTGTGGATTGAACCCAGGGGCATTCTACCTCCAAGCTACACCCCCAGACCTATTTTATTTTCTATTTGGAGACATGTCTCATTATGTTGCTTAGAACCTCACTAAGTTGCTGAGGCTGGCTTCGAACCTATCTTAATCTACCAAGTACTAGTATTACAGGTGTGTGCCACCAAATCCAGATCTCTTAGATTTTTAACATCATTTAATTTTTTTTTTTTTTTCGGTACTGGGGATTGAACTCAGGGGCATTCTACCTCCGAGCTATACCCCCAGCCCTATTTTTTATTCTTTATTTTGAAACCGAGTCTCACTAAGTTGCGGAGTACCTCACTAGGTAGCTGAGGCTGGCTGCGAACCCGGATCCTCTGGTCTCAGCCTCCCGAATGCTGGGATACCATCATTTAATTTTTTATTAGCTGAAATTCTCTGATGAAACTGTTCATCTTTTTATCTGTTTTTTCTTCATTTTCTTGAGCATTTTAGTCATAGTCATTTAACATCATTGTTTGCTAAGTCGTATATATCATTTACCTACAAACATGTATTTCTGATTTTTTATTTGTTTTCAGTCATATATTTCTGTCTCTTCCTAGTATTTTTTTTTTGACTGCTGCTAGATAACATGTTTATGTAGGTTCCTGGTGATGTTATCTTCCACCAGAAAAGGTTTATCCCTTCCTGAGTAAGTAGGATGGGTGGGTTTGAGGCTGATCACCTTAGTCTAATCTAGATCAAGCTTCAGTTGCAAGTGTTGTGTACCTCTGGTTGTCCCAGTTACTGGATGTGGTTCTTCAGGGATTTTAATAAGAGCCTGGCACTTTATCCTCTCTTCAGCAACAAAGAGGGATGTTGAAATTTCTGCAATTCAAAGAAACTTTATCTTTTGCTTCCTGACTTCTTTAGTTTTAGAATTTTTTTTTTTTTTTTTTTTTTTTGCGGTACTGGGGATTGAACTCAGGGGCATTCTACCTCCAAGCTATACCCCCAGCCCTATTTTTTATTCTTTATTTTGAAACCGAGTCTCACTAAGTTGCGGAGTGCCTCACTAGGTAGCTGAGGCTGGTCACGACCCCAGATCCTCCGGTCTCAGCCTCCCGAATGCTGGGATTATAAGCGTGTGCCACCACGCCCGGCTTAGTTTTAGAATTTAACAGATGTCTTGGAGAAGGAATCTTAGCAGTATGCAGATCAGCCATTAACAACAGGAAAAAAATGTGGTTGTAAGTTGTCAATGTCAATTTACCACTCTCTCAACAACTGTCAGTTCTTCCTATGGTCTGATTGTTTGTATACTCCCCAAATTCATGTGTTAAACCTA
>PVLC010042239.1:0-13009 GCA_004027655.1 Graphiurus murinus
GGAATCAAGCATAAATATGACCCTTGACCCCGGTTGTCAGCTGATGCACAGAGTCTCTTAGAAATATACTCTTCACTTTTCTGAACGCCCCCTCTTTCCCACCATCCCCCTCTGCTTGGCCGGGCGCCTCCCCTGGGTTTCTATGCCTGTGGCTTCTGCTCCAAAGCTTACACACTTGCTCTCAGTCTGACCTTTCCCTTCACGGAGGTCAAAGGCCCGAGACCTCAGGCCGGCCTCTTTTCTTGCTGAAGGCCAGCTGATGAATCATTCCCAACTTGAAGGGAACAGAGGAAAGAGACTCTGAAGGCCTTTTGAGAGAACAACTGTGGCCTATACATCAGCATTTATGCTGTTCTGACACTTTCAAAACTCAGGCTCCCGTCTGGGAACCAGGGAAAGAAGGGAGCGGCGGATGCACAGAGAGGTCTCACGGCCCTGGCTGCAGTGAGTGAGGGCCAGAAGGACAGGGGCAAAGCGCTGGTCATTTGTGTTTGTAATGGGACACTATCCAGGAGATAGCAGGACAGAGAGGCAGAGATGGGGAGAAATGCAGGCAAAGCACTGTTCAACACACATCTTCGAATTCTGGTTTTTGCGTCATTTTTCACAGAATGAAAAATGACAGGGGAGAGAAAGATGACATGAGCACTTTTCCCTCAATGCAATGACTTTGATGGAGAGGACTTTGATGAACTACTCAGAATTCTGTTAGCATTTAGGGAAATGTAAGTGATTAATTTTTTATACTCATATTAGTGCATTGTAATTGTACATCGCAGTGAAGTTCAAAGTGATATAAACACACATGCACACAGCACTTGATGTGTTCCTTTTGTATTCTGTCCCACTCCCTGCTCCCCCCACCCCACCCCATATGTGATAGCAAGGTGGTTAGTGATACCTTCATATCAGGATGTAACATTCTTTGGTCTGTTTCCTTCCTCAATCCTCCTTTTGCCTCTCTCCACCTCCCTCCCTCCCCCCACAATTCTACAGATCTCTCTCTTTACTTATCTATAAACTCCCTTATGTTCCTATTTTCTTTCTAGTTTCTACCTATGATCCTTGATTTTCTGAGACTGGCAGATCTCACTTAGCGTAATATCCTCAAGTTCTATCCATTTTCCTGCAAATGACACAGTTTTGTTCTTCTTCATGGCTGAGTAAAATTCCATTGTGTGTATATACCACATTTTTGTTATCCATTCATCTGTTGATGGATACCTAGGTCAGTTCCATAATTTGGCTATTGGGAAATGTGCTGCTGTAAATATGGGTATGCTTGTTCCACTATAATATTCTGATTTTAATTCCTTTAGAAAGATGCCGAGGAGTGGTATAGGTGGGTCATATGGTGATTCCATTCCTAGTCTTTTGAGAAAACTTTGTGATCACATTTTTTAAAAAAATTGTAATATGTCTCCTTTAAAACAACCCCATATAAAAAAGACTGAGTAGGGAGGGGTGGGGTCAGGAGCTATGGTAGCTCTTTAATGGCCTAGAAGGTATTTAATTTTTTCATTGGTCTTATTCCTATAATGCTCTGGTATTGACTTTTAACCTGTGAAATTTGATTTTTTTTTGTTCTTTTTTTTTGAGTCTTGTAGCCTTACAGGAAAGGTTTAGCATCATGGAAATGCTAGAGGTAGGGTAGATCCAGCTGATTTCCAGTCCCTGAAATAAGGTGACTTCTACGAAGAAGAGCCCTAAGGGTTCCATGTTACTTGGACTAGAACAAGATCTTGTGGTTTGGAATCCACCAACTTACAGGTTTTCAAAGGATTAATAGTTGTGATTGTCTTTGATCCTTTCAAAAATTTCATAGAGAACTGAAGGAACCCATCCAACATATGTAGGCTGAAAAGAAAATTTGATTCATTTTGTCTTTATCCAAGCTTTTAGAGATAGCCTAGGAATTGCATGTGTGAACCTCACATTTCTTGTAGGAAATTTATTTTGCAAAGACAAAAAGTTAGAAATAGATATTATATTTCCATCTCTGTCTAGAAGACATGCAAATGTATATAAATATTCTTCTTTTGCTTTCTCTCTTCTTCTCATTTTCATTTCTTCTTTATATCTTTTTATTATTATTTTTGTGATAAGAAATATTACAAAGAATAGAGGGCATTGACATAATGTTGCTGATATTGTTTTCCAGGTCTGACTATAAATTATATGTATATAAGCTGAAATAGTGAGCTAGTTATGTTCAGAATCTGTATTACTGGACAAGTGACGTCTCTGTTCCTTTCTCTCTAACTTTCACTTTCCACTATGTAGGTTCTTAAGAATTCACCTCCAGCTGGGCTTGGCAGTGCACGCCTCTAATCTCAGTATTTGGGAGGCTAAGACAGGAGGATTGCAAGTTCGAGGACAGCCTCAGCAAATAGTGAGACCTATCAACCTAGTGAGACCCTGTTTCAAAATAAAAATAATATAGGACTGGGGGTGTAGCTCAGAGGTAGAATGACCCTGGGTTCAATCCCTAGTACTGAAAAAAAAGAATTCACCTCCAATCAGTGGAGTAAAGGGTGACATGGGGGAGGGGACAAGAGGAGGTTCTGGGGAGTTAAATATACCAAAGTATGTTATGCACATGTATGAACATATCACAAAAAATCTCAATATTATGCATAATTTAGGCAACAAAAGGGACTTAGATAACTGAGGAAACCAGTAACATAGTGGAAGGGAGTTAGGGTGGGGTAGATGGGGAGAGAAAAAATGAGGTCTCAGAATGAGAACAGTTCAATAATGTTATGTCCAAATCTGCAGGTGTCACTACCAACCTCACTAACATGTACAAGTAAAGGAAGGAGGGGTGTGGGGGTGGGGAGTACAGAGGGACACACACCAAATGGTGTGTGCATGGACGAATGTGTCACTTTGAGTCTCACTGTGATGCATAATTACAATGCACCAATGAAAGTTTATAAAGAAAAATCACAAAAAGTAACTTGGAAATTGAATATATATATTATAAATTTTCCTCTGACTGTCAAACTATTAATGATTATCTTCTATTGGTTGTCTGATGGCATCTAAATCATAGTTCTCAAACTTGGCTAATCATCAGAAACATGTAAGTGTATTGATACAATAGGATTTGTGGTTTAAAAAACTAATGACCCATATTAGCAAATTTTAAAAAGCAGCAATCATACGAAGGGGATTGTCAGACCATGTAGAATTGAAGTAAAGATAGCAATAGAAAACAGTATTTGGAAATTAAACAATGAAATAGAATTAGAAGACCGTGGTTCAAAAGAAAGTCATAAAAGAAACTAGAAATATGTTTTGAACTATATGAAAATAAAAACACAACTTTTCAAAATTTGTGGAATATAGTAAAAGCAGTGCCCAAAGGGATATTGGAGCATTAAATGCATAAACTAGAAAAGAAAAAATATGAAAAATCAATAACTTAAACTTGAATTTTTTTGAAACTAAAGAAAGAAGAGCAATTTAAGCAAACAAAGTAAAGGAATAAATGTAAGAGCAAAATCAGTGAAACTAAAAAAAGAGAAAATTAACAAAACCAAAAGCCAGTTCTGTAAAAGCTCAATAGAGTTGAAAACCTCTTAGCCACACTAACCAGGAACAAAAGAAAAAAGACAGAAATTATCAGTATCAGAATTGAAAGAGCTGTCATTAGCTCTTCTGTGTGCATTATAACAATAACAAAGGAACACAGTGAGTCTTTAACTACAAATTCCTTAACTTAGCTGAGATGAACTGATTTGTTGCAAGACACAAACTCTCAAGTCTTATGCAAAAATAAATAAATAAAATAAGTAAACTAAATATCTCTATTTTGTATGTCTATTAAAAGTATTGAATTGATAATCAATTCAATCACCAGACCTGGATGGTTTTAACAAGTGCCTTATACCAAATATTCAAAAGGAAATATCAACTCCACAACACTTCCCAGAAAATGGAAGCAGAGGGAATATTTCTCAACCACATTTTATGATGTCCACATTACCTTAATTAGATAATGGCCATTACCTTAATACTAAAGACAGATAAAAGATTTTACCATAGGAAACATGTAAACCAGTATCTTCTATGAAGATGGGAACACAAGTTTCCATGATGTTTTAGAAAATTAAGTCCAATACTGTATAAAATATAAACAATGTAATCAAGTGGAATTTATTCTAGGTATACAAAGCTTACATAGAACATTTGAAAATCAATCAGTGTAATCCATGACATCAGTAGGCTACAGAAGGAAAACTATAATTAATAATTATATCTATAATTAAATCAATTTCTGAAGAAAAAAGAACATTTGGCAAAATTCAAAAACATTCAGGTAAAAACCTTCAGTAATTCAAAATTAAAGGGGGAATTTTCTCTACTTAATAATAAAAGATCTACAAAAATTTAAAGACATCATACTTTGTGTTGTAAAAGACTAGACTTCCCAAATCAGGAACTTCTTGAAATGTCCATTCTCATCATTCCTATTCTATAGCATTCTAGAAATCTTAGATAGTGCAATAAGACAAGAAAAAGAAATAAACAATATACAGGTTTAAAAAGGTAGAAACAAAATTGTCATTTGTTATTTTTAAAAGGATAATCTGTATAGAGAAACCCAAAGAATCTAAAACAAATGAACAAAAAAAAATCTTCTTGAAATAATAGGTGAGAATAGCAAAGTCCCAGGATCCAAGCTCATATAGAAGAGATAGGTAAAATAAATTTATTTTATATACCAACAATGAATAATCAACATATGATTTTTAAAAATATACTATTCAGAATAACATAAAAAAACCCTCAGTCTAATAAAATGCACATAGGATCCATATATGAAGAGTCAAAAATATAATTAAAAAAATCAAAGATTTAAATAAGTGAAGAGATATTCCATATCAAGGATTAGAAGAGTCAAGTCAATAATGTTAAGTTGTCTCACACACACACACACACACACACACACACACACACACATATACACAAACACACACACACACACACATACACACAGAAATGTGTAGCAGAAGAAAATGCAGCAAAAAATGCATCAATGATTGAATAATTGAAGAGTTTTATGGATAAGATGCAGACATTTTTCTGATTATTTTTTCCTAGTTAATATATATTTTCTAAACCTTTCTCCTTTAACAGTAGTCATAGAATTTCCCTTTTAACAAAAATTTTACAATTATCTAAAAAACATCATGTTTTATGACTTTTAAATCATTTACTCAAAAGAAAGTAATTATTCAAAATTAGTACTTTCCTGCTATAATCAAAATTATTTTATCAAACTACAATGGAGACACCTCAAAAATGAGAGCTAACACCATACTTGGGAAAAATACCATCTTCCTTTCTAAAAATATATGATCTGTGCTCTGTATGCAACGAGTTTCAAAAGTGCTGAATATGTTTGGATAAGTATTAAACCAAAGTATTATCATAGCTATAATTATTTCTCAGTTGCCATAAGTGGCGATCTCTTTCTCCATGAATTTTTAACCCAACCAGACTTAACTATTTATTATGCATTCTGGTTGAATTACCCATCTCACTTTAATTTTAGTAGATTATTCTTATGTTGGTAGAGAATATTAAAAGAAAAGGTTACCTCGTTTCTGTTTTTAATTAGCTACTTTTAGGGTTGCAAAAAAGACTTTAATGAATGCAATGGAAATAAAAAGTTGAGGAAGATCTTTCTGCACATCTTCAGCCCTGACAAAATCTCTGTGGAAAATGAATTTTACTTTGTCACTTTCCTGCTTTATCCTCACATCTGGTTTGAAACTCATGTACTTTCTTTGATCTCCTCTTTTGAGCAAGTCTGAAACAAGTTGCTATTTAGAAGAAGAGCCTAATGAGAAGATATTTGCCAGTGAAAATAATTTCCAGGGTATGGAATCCCCACCCACCGGCAAGACTCTTGCTATCCAGGGAAGTAGAAACACAAACTTTGAAGAACTTGCCTTACGACCACTGGAAGCAGGCCATGGAACACAGTTGGTTAGAGTGTCACATTAGAAGCAATAAAAGAACTGGGAACATTTTTTTTTTTCAAGCTGGTTATTGTACAAATGATACTCATTAATAATTGTTCCCAGTTTCCTAGCATGTACTTTCACATGAACATTATTTCATCTATCAAAGGTGAAATGGGATATAGATTCAAACCCAGGTTTATCTGACCTCAAAGCCCTTGAACTTTCCTGAATCATTAAATTTCCCATGGGAAGAGTCTTCAGTGTAGGAGGAATAGTCATTGATGACTATCTCCAGTTCTTAATACTTTAGTAAACTCCACCTACATGGAAGGAGAAGAAAGGCAAGCTTGGGTGCTAGACAAGAGGCTAGGAGAGGAATGCTCTACAGCTGGGGTTTATATAGGAGTCAGACTGTGTTGAGAGGTCAAGAATTAAGCACTCAGCGCCACATGCATGTATGTTTGTATCACTTTGAATCTCACTATGATGTTTAATTATAATGGACTGATAAAAAGATTTAAAAATGAAACTTTTATTATATATATGGTGGCATCTAAGAAGGTTTTTCACATTGTGCCTGGAAAAAAAAAAAGAGCATTTACAAGCTGTGTTTTAGGGCATGATGTGGAGGATTGCTTAGAGAAGGGTGAGGCTTGAGAATTCAGTTAAGAGATTCTCGAGAGCAGGAGAGCAATCCTGTGGATCCTGTGGATCTGAGCCTAAGCCATCTTTGTGGAAAGGTCAAGGACAAAGTCAATATCAAGGCTAAGAGATATGCAGGGACCCAAACGGATGTCTGAGATTGCCTACCCATGAAACAAAAATGAGAATGAAAATAATCATGAGAATAGAAAATCAGTGGGCTGGGGTGCAGAGTTGCTCATTCCATTTTGAACTGGGGTCCATTGCTTTAATAATTACCATTAAGAACCATCTTCTAAAGATCATAGAGTGATAAAATCTGTTGATATAATTTTGGTCATATTTTGTAATGATGTAGGTTTACACAGAAAAACATAGTATTAGTCATTGGAAAAAAGCCTAAGAAGAAGGGCTAAGAAGAATTCTAGGCTCTGAGTGGGATTAAGCAAGAAAAGGACTCTGTGTACTTAAAAGTTAGATATAGCTTCATGGGAAATGGCAAATACTTGGGAAAGGACATTAAAGGAGCAAATCCTTGGGGATGCAAACTAAGATCAATGAAATTCCTTGGTTTTACATTTTTTAAACCTCAGGAGGAAAGGGGATGGACAGATGGTTCTTTAAAGCATAGGGGAGCTTTTTTTTTTTTTCTTCCAAGCAAAAAAATTACACTTGCCCTTAATTTACCCTCAATAAATCCATAAATAGAATTATGCATGCCTTTTAGTAAAGTATGATTTTCAATACAGATGGTAATATTTAAATTTTTAGTTTTTGACTATCATCCCAATCAATCAGTCTCTTTGGCATTTTTCTTAACTGATTTAAACAAACAAATCTAAGAAAATAACTTGATTGGCAACATTTTCTCAATAGGAATAAAGAGTGTTCACTCAATAACTGTGTGCTTATAGATTATTTTTTTCTTAAGCAAGTTGGCCGAAATACGTACGAAATGCATAAAAGCTTTGCAGTCAGTTAATATGACTTATTGAGAAGTTCCCTTGTACAGATCATAGTGGCTGGCAGTGTTAGAATATACATATTCTCTGTCTTCCAAAAGCATCAACTCTTGAAGTTGGTGCATAGTTCAAAAACCTATTTGTTCTATTTTATCAGGTTCCAGAATCCAACTCAATAGCAAGGTCATAAAGTAAATAGAAATTAGAAAACTAGAGCCATATCTCCTTAGAGTAGGCAAAGATGAGAAGCACTACAGACATTTCATAAACATTAGTGGGCTCTATTTCCCTATTTTTGGTTAATGTCCAGCATCCATGGATTGCTAAACTGGCAGGTGTGTTTGTTCAACAGATGACCATGTGCTAGATATTGTAGGAGCAATTTCTATGTAGCCAGTTGACAACCCCCTTCCGACATCTCAGGGAATTTGTAATATTCAGACACACTTAGTGTATGCAAATTCATTCACTCAGTGGAAACACTAACTCAACAAATATTTATTTGGTGTACCTTTTATCAAGCACATCTGGCAAATTATTCTCACAGATAACTTATTTGGTTGTTTGATCAAACTCACTGGAGGGATTTAAAAAAAATGGTTAAACTAATTCTGCTGTGTGGAAACAGCAATGGGATCAATATCTGAGAAAACCTGGATGTTTAATGTCAGTGAACATGGCGATCTGGGAGTTTTATACAAATGATCCAACAAGTTTCAGATTATGTGTCGACCTCAAGGCAACTGATCTGTTAATAAGTCAACTGTAGTGGGAACCTGAAGAGGGGTCATTTGTCTGTGTCTATGCCATTGGTGACTTGGGAGGTAGGCATAGTTCTTCTCTGATTTGACATGCCCTCTTACAAATTCCAAGGCTTACTCTTAGGATGCTCCTATTACCCTGTGGCAGGTGAAAGCTGCCTTCCTACTGGAGGCCACCAAGAGATTTTTGTTATATGTTTTCTGGGTGAGAAAATAATTATTGCCAGATTCATCTTGTTTCTGTTTCTAGAGTTTCTTTCTAGTCTCATTGTTACATTCATTCATGTATTCTAATATTTTTTGGGGGGGTGGGGCATAAGGTGTTCGAGGATTTACAATGGAAGTGGAGACACAGAATTGAGAAGATGTTCGGACAAAGGACACTGTCAGGAAGAGCTAAGCCAGTCTGCTATAGAGGAGACTTACGCTGGTTCACAGATGGCATGCGGAGAATGGGAGTGAGAATTCAAGGCTGGGACAGTTTGGGGCATCCAGTGGTCCTCTTAGAGCTGAGATTGATGAATACAGATTGACTCCCTGGGGTGGATGGTGGGAGATTGAGATGTGGCCTGTTCTAGGTGCTTCACAGGAGGGTTAGTGACAGACATTGTTCTAGAGCACAGGCCTAAAACCCAAGTGTCCTGACTTCAGGTCCAGAGTTACTGCCACTAAACCATGCAAATCCCAAGCTATTCAGAGTGCCTAACTTTTCACACACCTGATTTTGCATTTAACCATCATCTTCAATGCCTTCATCCAAAGTTCTTTGAAAGCAAAGACTGATTTTCCACCAGCATTTTGCATTGAACCAAAGACTCTTAATTTTTTTTTTTTTCAGGCAGGTATAGTGACACACACATGTAATCACAATGTTTGGAAGGCTGAGACAGAAGGATCAGATGTTCAAGGCCAGGCTCAGCAAGTAGTGAGGCTGTCATTAACCTACAAGACCCTGTTTCAAAATAAAAAGTAAAATAGAGCTTGGGGTGTAGCTCAGAGGTAGAATGGCTCTGGGTTCAATCCTCAGGACCACAAAAAAAATTAATGAACAAATACGTGAATGGACTGAGAAATGCAGATATAAAGGAAGGCTGTAAGAAGATAGGTAGATATATAGGATGACAGATGATAGACAGGTCCAGATACAGGTGTATAGACAGAGATCTGAAATGTGTTCAACCTTCAACTATTCTAGAAACATATTGCTCAAATTATTCCAGAAATTCATGTCTAAAGCTGATACTGATCCTACTGGAGGTGTTGTGATACTTACTTTTGTTTCTTTCATTCAAGATTATAATATATGTGATACTTGCTTCAAGATTAGAATATATGTGATACTTGCCTATGTTTCATTCAAGATTATAATACACAGCCAAGCATGGTAGTACACACCTGTAATCCAACTACTTGGGAGGCTGGAACAGGAGGATCACAAGTTTGAGGCCAGCCTTAGCAACTTAGTGAAACCTTGTTTCAAAATAAGTAAATAAACAAAAATAAAGCAGGCTGAAGGTATAGCTCATGGGTAAAATGTCCTTGGATTCAATTCTCAGTATCACAAAAAGAAAGAAAGAATACATATATATATATATATATTTACACTGGTAGATTGTAACTTTATTGCTAATTCCCAATTTTAAAAAAATCAGGGTATTCTCTCTTGTTATCTACATATTAAATTCTAGACTATTAAAAATAATACAAGCAGAGCTTGTAGCACATGCTCATAATCCAGTACTTGGGGGGCGGAGACATGAGGATCACAGGATCGAGGCCAGCCTCAGAAAATAGGGAGACTCTCAGTAACCTAGCAAGACCCTGTTTCAAAATAAAAAATAAAAAGGGTCTGGGGTGTAGCTGGGAGGTAGAATGCCTCTAGGTTCAATCTCCAGTAACACACACACACACACACACACACACACATACACACACACACACAATGATAATAATAATAATACAAAAAAAATTTTAGCTGCAAAAAGAGTCTACAGATGTATAAAGTTAAATATATAGATGAAAGAACTGTTTCCAGATAACAATGTTAATGATGATCTTATAAGAGACAAAGGCTGAGACCCACTTAAGTTTTGCACTTTTAATCATTGTATTTCAGGATAGTCAAAACAACTGACTCTCTCATGCTTTTAACATTATTTTAAAGGAGTCACAATATTATAGGCTCACTTTCTTCTGCTTAACATATTTGAAGCAATACTAAAACAATTTCATCAAAATAAGCAGAACAAAGAAAGAAAAACTTCTGTAGGAAGCTTGGGTCTTCCTTGTTTAATAACATCACAGAGTAGAAATTATAGTCACTTGAAAAAAACCATTATATTTTTCAGGTTTGGTGTTATTTGGAAATATATCCCACTCCAATTTGAAATTTAGAGTGATACGTTAATTGTTTACTTTTGTAATAATTTAAAAATAATTAACTGCTAAGGAGAATGTAATTGTTCACTATTTCTCTGTTCATGCTATCAGTAATATTCTTTTTCTTAAAACAAGCAAACAGGAAAAGAAAACTTTGACAATGTTTCCAGTGGACTCGCAATATTTTCTTATCCCTTACTCCTATGAGGAAAAAATGTTTAAATCTTCCAGATAGAATTGCTTCAGCTCACTTAAAGAATTTCACCTTCTCAACACCCTTGCATTTAACTTAATGTTTTTCAGATTTCTCAGCTCTATTACTGCGATGCTAAACAAACAGTTATAGTTCAGGGGTCAGAAAAAGGGACCTACTAGGTGAAAGGTTGAATAACTTGAAAGAAAAGAGTTTCCATTTTAAGAAAGAGGTTTAGCAGGTTCGGGACCTCTGGAGAGCTGGCAAGAGTCACTTCTCTCTCGTCTGCCTCTTCATCACTGAGGTGTTAACTTCTTAGCTGCTGGGGATTTTAGCTTTATTAGGTTTTCTCCTTCCATTTACTTATTAAGTTAAAGGGAACATAACTTCGTAGCCAAAACAATATTTCAGATTTTATGAATCAGGTTGCCTCAGGGAAAGACTAAGTTAAATTTGTTCCCAAATTTGTTCTCATATTTATAACCAAATTAATTCTGTAAACATGATGCTTAAGAAACACATTGAACCATTCAGGTTAAAACAGATGTTACTCATCCATATTTAAAAAAAAAATCCTCCAATGTGATTTTCTGTGTGTCTATCTACTCAGAAGTAGAAGGTAAGCAACTCAAGCCAAACCAGGGCTGTCTGTGAAGTTTACTATCATAACTAGAGTTTTCTTTCCCTCTTCCTTGCTTCCTTGAGACTTTGGCAAAAATCAGGAAGAAAAGTTTGTTGAATCTGTTTTCAATGACTAGATGGCTTGCCCATGACTTTGAATAAAAAATAACTAGTTAATATATTATGAGGGAGTTACAGACTTAAGTAGAGAAGTAGGGAGCTGCTGGGTTCTTGCAGAGATAAGAATGTGGACATTTGGCACCAGTTAACTCATTCATCTATCCATTCATTAAACAATGATCAAGTGAGGCCTCAAAATGTATGTGACACTATGCCAGGTACAATATGTGGCATGCCCTTAAGAAGGTGTGTCCGACTATGAGAGGGTTTCTTTCAAAGGGTTGCATGCAAATGAACCCTAAAGTCCAAAGGAAGCATCTTATTTTCTAGTTGTGGAAAACTGGTCTATAAAGGAGCTCTACAGGAGAAATAACCAGGTTTAGAAAAGATACAGAATGGCCGGGCATGGTGGCACACACTTGTAATCCCGGCATTCGGGAGGCTGAGACCGGAAGATCCGGGTTCGCGGTCAGCCTCAGCTACCTAGTGAGGCACTCCACAACTTAGTGAGACCCTGTTTCAAAATAAAGAATAAACAATAGGGCTGAGGGTATAGCTCAGAGGTAGAATGCCCCTGAATTCAATCCCCAGTACCACAAAAAAAAAAAAAAAGATACAGAATGGGATGGCCCAGGTAAAACTATGGCCTCGATGGATGGGTACCTATCCAGGTTGCTATCCCACGGGTTCATCAGCTGCACCAGCTTCTACTTGAGATTAGAATAACAGCGGCCAGCAGCACTCTCCAGTCTCATGATGATCCAGGGAGCCAGGGCTAAATCACACAACACAATCATGACTGTCATCATCAGGCTATCGGTTTAATAGCCTAGAAACTGGATTTTCCTTGGAATAACCCTGGACATACAAAGTGAAGAAGGAAAGATCCATTTTGTCCAGGCAGAGGATATCTCTAGTGTATCAAAATCACTAGAGAACATTCTGAGTTATATGTGGCATGTCTTTTCTTACCCCATTTTCTCATTTTATTTTTCTTATTGGTGCATGGTGATTGTACATGAGAGTGAGATTCATGGTGATACCTCCCTATAATGTGCATATAGCATTATTCGGTCTATTTCCTTCCCCATAGCTCCCCTTTCTTTCCTCTCCTCCACCCTAGAGTCCTTTCCACCACTCTACTGGTCTCTCTCATTGTCATGAAGCTCCTTTTCTTTCCACATATGAGAGAAAATGTGTGGACCTTGATTTTCTGAGCCTGACTGATCTCACTTAGCATGACACTCTCCAGTTCCATCTGTTTTCCTGCAAATGCTATAACTTTCTGCTTCTTTTTGACTGAACAAAACTCCATTGTGTGTACACACCACATTTTCCATCGGTTGACAGACC
>PVLC010042240.1:0-13032 GCA_004027655.1 Graphiurus murinus
TGGTGGCGCACGCTTGTAATCCCAGCATTTGGGAGGCTGAGACCGGAGGATCCGGGTTCGCGGCCAGCCTCAGCTACCTAGTGAGGCACTCCGCAACTTAGTGAGACTCGGTTTCAAAATAAAGAATAAAAAATAGGGCTGGGGGTATAGCTTGGAGGTAGAATGCCCCTGAGTTCAATCCCCAGTACCGCAAAAAAAATAAAATAAAAAAATAAGTTAAGCCGGGCATGGTGGCACTCGCTTGTAATCCCAGCATTCGGGAGGCTGAGACCGGAGGATCCGGGTTCGCGGCCAGCCTCAGCTACCTAGTGAGGCACTCTGCAACTTAGTGAGACTCGGTTTCAAAATAAAGAATAAAAAATAGGGCTGGGGGTGTAGCTCGGAGGTAGAAAGCCCCTGAGTTCAATTCCCAGTACTGCAAAAAAAAAAAAAGTTAAGCTTTAGCTTACTTTTCCCCTCCTCCTATCGGTGACCTTACCTTAAGAAAATAAATTATATAGGTTATCCTTTAAAAAAGTGGATTACATACCAAAGTCAGTTTTCTGGTTTTGGCAGTGGTTATATAAGCTGTTATCAACAAAACTCTCTATGCCATTACTGCAATTTATGAATCATTTTAAAATATATTTTTTTAAAAACAGGACTGTATGCCAGGTATAGTGGTGCACACTTGTAATTCTAGTACTTGGGATACTGAGATAGGAGGATCGCAGGTTTGAAGCCAGCCTCAACAACTTAGTGAGGCCTTCTGCAACATAGTGAGACCCTATTTCAAAATAAAAAATGAAATAGGGCCAGGTACGGTGGCACATGCCTGTAATCCCTGTACTTGAGAGGATGAGACAGGAGGATTACAGGTTTGAGGACAGCCTCATCGAGTAGTGAGGCTCGCATCAACCTAGCAATACCCTGTTTCCAAATAATAAAATCGGGCTGGAGGTATAGCTCAGAGGTGGAATGCCCCTGGGTTCAGTCTCCAGGGTTATAAATAAATTAAACAAAAAAAGAGGGCTGTACTATACATATTTTTCCCTTCATCACAAAAGGATATTGTAGTTGGGCATGATGATGCATGCCTATATTCCCAGCTGCACTGAAGATTGAAGCAGGAGGATCACAAGTATGAAGACAGCCTTAGCAAGAACCTATCTCAAAGTAAAGGGCTGGAGGTTTAGTTCAGTGGTAGAGCACTTTGCTAGCACACACTTAGGCCCTAGGTTCAATCCCTAGTGCCAATAATTAATTGATTAATTTTTAAAAGAAAAGGTATTATATTTTCAGCTCCAGAATTTTTTATTCTTTTTCATAACATCTCTATGAATATTTTATATTTGGTGATGCACTATTATCTGAGTTTTCTATAATTCTAATCTGTAGTTTCCTTTCACTCTCCAAGCATATTAAATACAGTTGATTTAAAATCTTTGTCCAGTAAGTCTAATGTAGAGGATTTCTCAAAGACAATTTATGTTAGTTTCTTTTGTGTGTGTGAATGAGCCATATCTTCTTTTTGCCTTTTTATGCCTCATAATTTTTTTTTTTTCAGTACTGGGGGCCTTACTAGGTAGCTGAGGCTGGCCGCAAACCCGGATCCTCCGATCTCAGCCTCCCAAATGCTGGGATTACAAGTGTTGAGCCACCAGGCCCAGCTTGCCTCATAAATTTTTGTTGACAACTAGACACTGAATATTATAATGTGGCTACTATTGAAGTCATATTCTCTCTTCTCCCTAGAGGCTTTTTGTTCCTGCTTGTTGTTTGTTTAGTGACTTTTCTGTTGTAGAGTCTGTATTTATGAATGGCCACTAAAGTCTGTTCTATTAGCTTAGTTGTCAGCTGGTGCTTTGATAGATTTTCTTAAACACTCTGTGCCAAAAGAGAGTGAAATACCCTCCCAGTCTTTGCAGATTGCCTTTATCTTGAGTATTCCTTCAGTACGTACAAGTCTGATATAGCCTACACTCCTTCCTTGCACAAGATTTACCAAAGATGAGAGCTTAGAGTCTTTTCACATCTTATTTGAGCATGTGTTCAGCCCTGATATACTAGATTACCCTCTCTATGTGAGAGCTTTTCAAAACCCTTATTCCACCAAATATCTCCTTGCTCCAGCCTTGTATTTTCCCCAGGCTTTTCATTCTGTTGCACGCCCCCACTATTTTTCCTTGTACCTAGAGGCCATGACTAATATGGCCTTTAATGCTTTTGACCTGTGCCACTCATTTGGGGAAACTGTTTAAGCCCTGAGAGAACCCACAGGCAGGCAAAACAAAGTCTAGCCCTTGAGCTCATCCTGCATGGAGCAATCAGACAAGTCAAGGACTAACCACAGTCATTTGAGAATATGGTCCACATTGCCTCATGTAATTCCAGCAGAAATGCAGGCTGCTGTCTTGGCCACCACACAGCTGGGGAGTCGGGCAAGATAACAGTGTAAGTTAAAATACCAAGCACCCATAGCAAAGTTTAACTTCTTCATTAAACATTCAAATAGTTGTTACAAGTTTATTTATTTTTTTTCTTTTTTGTGGTATTGGGGATTGAATCCAGAGGCACTGTACCTCTGATTTTTATTTTTTGTTTTGAAACAGGGTCTCACCAGGTTGACTAGAGTCCCACTGAGTTGCCGAGCCTGTCCTCGAACCTGCAGTCCTCCTGTCTCAGCCTCCTAAGTGTTGTCATTACAGGTGTGCGCCACCACACCCAGCTGGTTGTTCGACGTTTTTTATTAGTCTCCAGAATTCCAAAGAATTCATTCTGATATTTATTGCCATCTTAATTCATTGTTTTTGTGAAGGGATGGAGTTTTGGAATTTCCTGTTTTGCCATTTTCACTGATGTCACTTTTGTAGGGTAGGGGGTAGGAGCAACAGTTCCATTTTTCAAGGGCATACTTACTACTTTTTTTCTTTTTCTTTTTTTTTTAATCTCTCAATGGGTACAGATTTTTGCTCCCCCTCTCCCTTTTAAGTTTGTTTCCCACACTACCTCTTATTCTTCCACGGTTCAAATGCAGTTTTGTCTTTTTCTTGTAAGCATTGGCTGCTCATTCACTTTTTAAAATATGGCACTGGAAAGTACCTAGATACCTTATATACATGTATTGATTTATAAGCCCTTTCCATAAAGTGATTAATCCTTTCAAGAGGAAACCCTCAAATGTCAACATATTTAAATGTTCTAACCCTGGCTATTGGTACTAGGGATTGAACTCAGGAATATTCTACTCTGAGGTACACTCTCAGCTCTTTTAATAATTGTTTTGAAACAGATTCTCACTATGTTGCTGATAGTCTCATTAGGTTGCTTATGCTATCCTCGAACCCATAATCCTGTCTTAGCATCCCAAGAACTGTAATTACAGGTGTGTACCACCACATCTGGCTTATTTTCATTTTATTTATTTAATTTTTTATGTTATTTATTTACTTAGGTATTGGGGTTGAAATTTACAGGCATACTACCTCTGAGCTACACCCCCAGCCCTATTTTATTTTATTATTTTTTTTTAATTTTGAAATAGTTTTTTTTTGTTGTTGTTGGGGTTTTTTTGCGGTACTGGGGATTGAACTCAGGGGCATTCTACCTCCGAGCTACAACCCCAGCCCTATTTTATTTTATTATTTTTTTTAATTTTGAAATAGTATCTCATTAAGTTGGAAAGGGCCTCACTAAGTTGCTAAGGCTATCCACAAACCTGCAACCCTCCTGTCTCAGCCTCCTAAATTATTGGGATTTTTTATTTTATAACAGGGTCTTGCTAGGTTACTGAGGCCGGCCTTGAACTTTGAATCCTCCTGTCTAGCCTTCTAAGTACTGGGAGTACAGATCTGCCAGTGACCTGACTTGTGAAAATATTTTCACTTTATATTTTATAGCATTTATTTTACTAACATGTATTTATTAGTCAAGTTCGTTGATAATCCCATACATGCATATAGCATGCAATGATCAAACACCACCACCACCACCACCAGTACACAAACACACACACGTACATACTTTCTTCTTTCAGATCGACTTTATTTAGCTTAAGTAATTAAATTGCAGGTATCTCTTCATTTTCTTTTTCCTCAAATGTTGAATGATGTATTATTTTTTTAATCAGAAAGATATTGTAGTAAACATTCTATCTCTAATTTATTGTTTTGTTTTTCATGGTGTGCTGAGGCTTGAACTAAGAGCCTTGCCCCTGCTAGGCAAGTACTTTACCACTGAGTTACATCCCCAGCCCTAATTTAATGTTGATTGACTTGAATATCATATTTCTAGAATTTGTGAAATCACATGTACACATAAGCAATAACCTCAGCAAAATGTTATTTTCTTAAATAATAGAAAATACATTGAATGGATATGTGCAAAAAAATTTTTTTTGTTGTTAATGGAAAAAACAAAAAACATTTTTTTTTTGTTTTTGTTTTTGTTATTTAGGGCATTCTACCTCCAAGCTACACCCCAGCCCTATTTTATTTTGAAGCAGGATCTTGCTAAGTTGCTGCTCATCTCACAAAGTTGCTAAGGTCACCCTGGAACCTGCGATCTTCCTGTCTCAGCCTCCCAGATACTGGGATTATAGGCGTGTGCCACCAGGACCAGCAACAAAAATTCTTAATATTGATGTTATACCAGGGAGAGTAATGAAGATGAACTTTTTGTTGTTGTTGTTGTTCTTTACTTTTTTCTGTGTATTCAAAATTTTCTACTATGAGTATGTGTTTTTGTAACGTGAACATATATATATATATGTATATATATAAATGTAGTTTGTCACATATTTACATATATTATGAGTTCAGAGAAATTATTAATGTTTTAGTTTGGAAAACTGACTTTTTCATCGTATTTTTTTAGACATTTGAAGACAGTGATTTGTTCCATTTGATTGGTGTTATCTGTGGATTAGCAATTTATAATTTCACTATTGTGGACCTCCATTTTCCTTTGGCTTTATATAAGAAACTGCTAAAAAAGAAGCCATCCCTGGATGATTTGAAGGAACTAATGCCTGATGTTGGGAGGTTAGTTGTGAAAAGTATCAATATAGTTTGGGATATAAGAAATGAGGAATGTACAGAAAGCTTTCCTTCTAAGAATAATTACGTTTTGTTGTTTCTATTAAATTTCTGAAATAAGCCAGGCATGGTGACACACACCTATAATCCTAGTACTTGGGAGGCTGAGACAGGAGGATTGCAGGTTCAAGGACAGCCTCAGCAAGTAGTGAGGCCCTCAACCTAGTGAGACCCTGTTTCAAAATAAAAATAAAATACGGCTGGGTAGAATGCTACTGAGTTTAATCCCCAGTACCACTAAAAAAAAAAACCAAAAACAAACAAACAAACAAACAAAAAACCCCTAAAATAGCAAAAACCCTTCCAAGAAAGGAAAAGGGAAAATTCATATGTTACTGAGATTAAAACTTAAGACTTGATTCGTTCAGTAGAAAGGGTAAATTTTTCCAATAGAAAGTCTGAATTTTTGTCTTCAAAGCTCACATTTGCTGATGGTCTTATTACTAAGTTGCTGCAATCCTCTTTTCTCAGTCTCCAAAAATTTAGGATTAAAGGCATGTGCCACCAGGTTGGGCCAAAATTCAATATTTAGTGGTTTATCAGTACTTTCAAATATCAAATAATAAATACAGAATGGTAATATTTTCTGTGACTGGATAAGTAATTTATCTGAACTTCTGGGCTAGGGATGCGGCTCAGTGGTAGAGCGCTTGCCTAGCATGGGTAAAGATTTAGGTGGATTTTAATTTTGATTATATTATTTCTGTTTTGAGTATATAAAATGTTTTAAATTTATACATAAAATGGAATAAAAATCAAAACAGGTGTGGTAGTGCACAGCTATACTCCCAGTACTTTGGAGGCTAACACAGGAGGAATGCAGGTTTGTGGACAGCCTCAGTAAGACTTTTGGCACCCTGTTTCAGAAAGAAAAAATAAAAAGGCTGGAGGTGAGCCAGGCTTGGTGGCACTGTCTGTAATCCCAGTACTTGGGAGACTGAGACAGAAGGATTGCAGGTTCAAGGCCAACCTCAGCAACTTATTGAGACCCTTTTTCAAAATAAAATAGGGCTGGGAGTGTAGCTCAGAGGTAGAATGCCTCTGGGTTCAACCTTCAGTACCCAAACAGGATTGGGCATGGGCGGATGGTGCTGGTGGTGTGGCTTGGAGGTAGAATGCCCCTGGGTTTAATCCCCACCCATTACCACAAAAAATAAAATGGAATAAAAATCATATGTAAATAAGAAAAATCTTATTTTTATTCAGAGATAGAGAAAAAAAATGTAGATTGGTGTTTTGTTTTACGTCATAAGTTTGCCATTGCACACCCACTGTTCTGAAATAATTCTAAAAATACAAATTGAATGTTTTATCAAAAAGGAATGAGGAATATATACTTATTCATGAACAAAATAGTCAAGACACCTAATAATGTTTTACCCTAAAGAAACATATATTTGTTTTGCAGAAGCATGCAACAATTACTGGATTATCCAGAAGATGATATAGAGGAAACATTTTGTCTAAATTTTACGGTAAGATGAAAGGACATGTTATCCTGATAACATCATGTCTTTTATTTAACATACTATATAAAATAAAATTTAGCATATTATTTTATTGTGCCTTACGATTTATCTTTATTTTTGAAAGATGGAATTTTTAATCCTTTAGCTAACATTTATTATTTGCTATGTGCTAGTCACAATATATACATTATTTCATCTTATCCTCAGTAATCCTGTGAGGTTAGTAGTATACTATTTTACAGATGAAGAAAACAAAACAATAATTAGACATCAGAGTCAGTATTCATACCCAGCTCTATGACTTCAGAGTTTATGTACTTCATTATTAAGCTGAAGATATTTACAAAGCCAGGCATGATGACATGCTTCTATAATCTCAGCTCCTCAGGAAGCAGAGGCAGGAGGATTGCAAGGCCAAAGTCCAGCCTGGGCAACTCACCAAGACTCCATCTCAAAATAAAATGAAAGACTGGGGACGTAGCTCTGTGGTAGAGTGCTTACCTAGTATGCATAAGATTGTGGGTTCAGTCCCCAGTATCATGGGGGTGGCAGTGGGGAAGATAATGACAAATATCTTTATCTGTGTGTATGTTTTTGAGCCTGCAATTACAGGAATGCTTAGAGAAGCAAAGAGTTATTGTAATAGAATATTATTAATGAATTTACCACTTAAAAGATTAATTTCCTCTGATATATCCCTTTTTCCTTCACACTAACGTTTATCCTTGCCTATATTGTCTTACTCATTTTTGGATGACTTAGGAAGATGGACATGTTTAAATACATTCCAATATTATCTGGAAATGAAATTGCCAGTCTTGTAAAAGATGAAAAAATTTATTAGTCAGTGAAAGATGTTGAATGAGTCTAGTCACATGCAAATCTACTGACAAATGAGGAGCTGGCAGAAATAGACCAGTAGCAATTAGAGAAGAGAAAATTTGCAAGGATGATGATAAAGCACTTCAGAAGAGAATAATTTGAATACTGTAAATTAGACTCTTGGAAAATTGGTAAAACCATCAGTCTTCTTTTTCTTTAAAAAAGAAAAAATATCTATTATTATATAAATACTGTAGTGTATTTGTTTATTTTCTTCTCCTAGTCTGCCTGATGAGCTTATCAAAGCTAACAAAAGATATCATATTCTGCTATTACACAATTTACTCATTAAAAAAATGACCCCCTCAAAAAACTTAATCAGTATTTTGGTCATTTTAAGAATGCTGCAATTGTAAGAAAATTTGATAGATTTTAAGATGAAATAAATAATTTCTTTCCTTTTCTCATTTTTTTTTCCAAGAAAAATCTTCCTTGGAATTATTATGTTCATATAAGTGCCTTTGAATCTGTGTTGATTATCTCACTTGATTAAAAAATTTTGAGTTATAAAAGCAGTTCAATTTCTAATTTATTAATCACCAAGCTTGTGAACTCTTAATATATTAAAGAATAGTAATTCAAACATTTTTTCCATTGCTCTTTCTTCTCAAGTGTCTCTTTGTTGCCTGCAAAATAAAAGTTTTAGAACAGGTACCAAAGACATTATTATCAGGCTTTTTTTCACAGTTTCATTGTATCCCTCCATTCATACTAAATTGTATCATGTCACAATATTTTTTATATACCTTAGCTTTCTTTTTTTAGAGCCACTTGCCACACATTTTCAGAACTTAATCATTTCTCTCATGTTTATCTTTTTGTTAAATTAATGTGCTCAGTCTGAAATTCTACTCCTCTTCCCATCTTTCAGAATCTTACCCATTCTTTTAGTTGCTTTGCAACTGGCATTTCTTTCTCAAGGTCTTTTATACTTTCTCTAATAAGAATTAAGTTTCCTTCCTGTGTGGTCCAGTAATAGAAGAGGATAGTATTCCAAAAAGAATGAGTAGAAAAAGAGAAGTAGTGTAAATATTAATATTTGTGTAAAAAAAAAAATAGGACTAGTAGGAGAAATGTTTCAAATAACTGACCATCTTATAAACCAAATTAATATATAGCTGAATAAACCACCTGTGATCAAGCATACAAGGCACATAGAGGAATATGGGAGCGGGGTTTCGTCATGTGGGAAGTATACATGGCTGTCCTAAGCCAAATGCATTCTGACAGTTGAATTCAATCACTCATCTGAGGAAAACAGCCTTTCTAATATTGTACTCCATTCTATAGTTTTATGCACAATATATGATTAGCTTCATGTGCTTAAATAACCAAACATTTGGTAACTATACTTAGTTATGGTAGGATATCAAACTGTTAGAGAAGATGAAAACCAGTATGGCTTTAAGCAGAATTCCTAAATAAACTTGTGGTAGCAAATTTTTTTTTTCTCAAATTGACCAGTTTTTATATCTAATGAGAAAATGGGAGACTATAGTAGTAGATTATTAAAATACTCTGACATTGTTCTGAGTCTGACATTGACTTTTTTAAAAAATTTAAATTACTAGATCACAGTTGAAAACTTTGGTGCAACAGAAGTGAAAGAGCTGGTTCTAAATGGTGCAGACACAGCTGTTAACAAGCAAAATCGGTAAGTGAGTTATAGCAGCAACAGTGGGAGTGATGAGATTCAGCAGACATTTTCCTCTGGGTGTACAAACATTTCACAACCCTTAGTTTTTACTCAGTTTAAATTTAGTCTTGGACTGTTTAGTGAGGAAGTAATCTGCCTTTGCTCCTGAAATGCCTTTAAGACATCAAAAAAGGAATGAAAAGATTGTAAGCGAACAAAGAGAAATGAGAGGATACTATAGCTAACACAGTCTGAAAGCCAAAAAATGTTGGTTAACTAACTTTAGCAAACAAGAGAGAGCTGCAACATAAAATGGAATGGAGATGTCAGGAAGCCCACCAGTTCATATTGCAGAACAAGGGCTTGGACATTGGGCATAAAACATACCTTTAGAAAGTACATGGGGGCCGGGCGTGGTGGCGCACACTTGTAATCCCAGCATTCAGGAGGCTGAGACTGGAGGATCCGGGTTCGCGGCCAGCCTCAGCTACTTAGTGAGGCACCCCGCAACTTAGTGACACTCGGTTTCAAAATAAAGAATAAAAAATAGGGCTTGGGGGTATAGCTCGGAGGTAGAATGCCCGAGTTCAATCCCCAGTACCGCAAAAAAAAAAAAGAAAAGAAAGTGCATGGGGCTTGGGGAAATGCTGTAAACAGAAAGATTGGCTTTCGTAAGAAACAGAAGCCTTTCCCTTAGCACATCCATTAACCAGGCAATTGACTCTCTCCAGCCTATGCAGATTAGAAATCTACCTTTTAGAGAAATTCAACTAAAGAGACTTGTCAGTGTGAGACACCATAGGCACAGCTATGGGCAAGGATCTATACTGAAAATAAGAAGATGAAGTTGAAAGTCTGCAGCTCCTTTTCCTTTGACAGTGTGTATCAGAGGGTCTTTTTCTGGAGAAACTGTCTATAAATATTGAGTGAATTGCCAGTGATTAATAGACATTTAAGGAAGGATGAAAACGGTTAAAAAGAATGGCAAGGAAATGGGAACAATATAGAATAAACAATAAAACTTCAGAAGAAACTGAAATCAGTATCTCCAACGCGCTGTCCATACTAGGGATTGAACACAGAAGCATTCTACCTGCGAGCTACACCCTCAGCTCCATTTTTTATTCTTTATTTTGAAACAGGGTCTCACTAAATTGTGGAGAGCCTCACTAGGTAGCTGAGGCTGGCCACGAACCCAGATCCTCCAATCTCAGCCTCCCAAGTACTGGGATTACAAATGTGCACCACCTTGCCCAGCCAGATGGATACTTTTTTGTTTGTTTGTTGTTTTTACAATACTGGGGATGAACTCAGGGGCATTCTCCCTCTGAGCTATACCCCCAGCCCTATTTTATTCTTTATTTTGAAATGGTGTCACTAAATTGCAGAGGGCCTCACAAGTTGCTGAGGCTCGCTGTGAACCTGTGATCCTCCTGTCTCAGCCTCCCAAGTACTGAGATTACAGGAGTGTCCCACTATGCCCAGCTCAGATGGATACTTTTAAAAATTGAAAAGTAAATCATTGAAAGGAATGGAATGAAATTTGTCAAAGAAATAGTACCAGAAATATTCCCTAACCTGAACAACATGGCTTTCAAGATTGAAAATATGGGAAGTGGGAAAACAGACACAAGATAGATGAAATTTCGAAATCTTCAAAGACAAAGATGTACGAAGTCCATTCAGGAGGAACAAAGAAAAAGAATTTCTTTCATACAAAGAATTTGGAATCAGAGTAACATCAGACTTGTCAAAACAAGACTGGAAGCTAGAAGATCAAAATTCTGAGCTGGGTATAATCTACACCTGTAATCCTAGTTCTTGGGAGGCTGAGACAGGAGGATCGCAGATTTGTGGCCAGCCTCAGCAACTTAGCAAGACTCAGCAACTTAGCTAGACCCTAACAGGAAGTGTAGTTCGGAGGTAGAATGTTTCTGGGTTGAATCCCCAATACCACATACACTCTTTTTTGGGGGGGAGAGGGTACTGGGGATTGAACCCAGGGGTACACCTCTAGTCCTATTTTTGAGCTACACCCCCAGTCCTATTTTTTAATTCTTTAATTTTGAAACAGGGTCTCACTAAGTTGCAGAGGGCCTCACTACGTAGCTGAGGCTGGCCACGAACCCAGATCCTCCAGTTTCAGCCTCCCAAATGGTGGGATTACAAGTGTGCGCCACCACACCCGGCTCACACACACATAGTCTTGAAGAAAATTATTTTGAACTTAGAGTCCTATTTTCATATCAAATATGTATTTTTTATTTGTATGTGTATACTTTTTTTGTTTTTTTACACTGAGGATAGAACCCAGGGTTGTGGAACTATACCTCTAGCCTATTTGACTTTGAAATAGGGTCTTGCTAACTTAATGAGAGCCTCACTAAGTTGCTAAGGCTGGCTTCCAACTTGCAGTCCTCCTGTCTCAACCTCCCAAGTACTGGGATTATAAGCGTGTACCACCCCGCCCAACTTTATTTATATATAAACATGTTCTATATATGCACAGTCTCAGGAGATTTATTTCCGCTACATCTTAGGTGGCTGCACCAAGAAAGAGGAAGGCACAGGACATTATAGGAGAAAGGCAAAGAGGATTCCTTCCAAAGGAATAGTAGCTGTGTAGAAGATTCAGAAAGAGCTAACAAGCTGGGTGTGGTAGTTCATACTTGTAATCCTAGTACTTGGGAGGCTGAGACAGGAGGATCTAGGTTCACAGCCAGCCGCAACTACTTAGGCCCTCTATAACTTAGTGAGACCCTGTTTCAAAATAAAGAATAAAAAAGTCGGACTGGGGATGTAACTTGGGGGTAGAATATTCTAGCCCCTGAGTTCAATCTCCAGTACCAAAAAAAAAAAAGCTAACAATCTGGTTAGGTCAAGAAGTTGGAGGGTTCCAGGTGTAAAGTTCAATTGATGCTACCCAGTGTATTTGAGTGAATATAGAGGAAATTGGCATTTCTGTTGGGAAAGTAAGTAGCAAATGAAGGGAAACAAAAGTTCTTTTTAAGAAAAAGGTAGTCATGGAATATTCTACTGCTTAATTGTCAATAATATTTAAAATTGTAAAAAAGAATATTAATGGTCAATATTGAACCAAATATTACCAAATGGTAATATAAATACAGTGAGTGTTTAGGGAGTGAAAGTGAGGGTGGAACAGTTAAATAAAAGGAAAATCTTCGCCTTTCCCAATAGGCATTTAGTTTATTGGATAATATTTAAAATTGAAAATCAAAGCCAGGCGTGGTGGCGCACACTTGTAATCACAGCATTTGGGAGGCTGAGACTGGAGGATCCGGGTTCGCGGCCAGCCTCAGCTACCTAGTGAGGCACTCCGCAACTTAGTGAGACTCGGTTTCAAAATAAAGAATAAAAAGTAGGGCTGGGGGTATAGCTCGGAGGTAGAATGCCCCTGAGTTCAATCCCCAGTACCGCAAAAAAAAAAAAAGTCTTCATTAAAATGTTTGTGACTAGCCGGGCGTGGTGGTGCACGCTTGTAATCCCAGCATTCGGGAGGCTGAGACCGGAGGATCCGGGTTCGCGGCCAGCCTCAGCTACCTAGTGAGGCACTCCACAACTTAGTGAGACTCGGTTTCAAAATAAAGAATAAAAAAAATAGGGCTGGGGGCGTAGCTCGGAGGTAGAATGCCCCTGAGTTCAATCCCCAGTACCGCAAAAAAAAAAAATGTTTGTGACTAGCAAAAACAAAACAAACAGTGAAACTGTGGCTTTACTTACTGGATAGAGTTTACTTTTTTCTTTTTTCTTTGTGTGTGTGTGTGTGTGTGTGTGTGTGTGTGTGTGTGTGTTACTGGGGATTGAACCCAGGGGCATTTTACCTCCAAGCCAAACCCCCAGTCCTATTTTTTATTCTTTTATTTTGAAACAGGGTCTCACTAAGTTCCGGAGAGCCTCACTAAGTAGCTGAGGCTGGCCGAGAACTCGGATCCTCCTGTCTCAGCCTCCC
>PVLC010042241.1:0-13032 GCA_004027655.1 Graphiurus murinus
GCGGTACGGGGGATTGAACTCAGGGGCATTCTACCTCTGAGCTACACCCCCAGCCCTATTTTTTATTCTTTATTTTGAAACCGAGTCTCACTAAGTTGCGGAGTGCCTCACTAGGTAGCTGAGGCTGGCCGCGAACCCGGATCCTCCGGTCTCAGCCTCCCGAATGCTGGGATTACAAGCGTGCGCCACCACGCCCGGCTTGGTGCACGCTTTGCAATCCCAGTACTTGGGAGGCTGAGACCAGAGGATCCAGGTTTGCAGCCAGCCTCAGCTGCTTAGTGAGCCCTCCGCAACTTAGTGAGACCCTGTTTCAAAATAAAGAATAAAAAATAGGGCTGGGGCTGTAGCTCAGAGGTAGAATGCCCTGGTTCAATCCCCAGTACCGCAAAAAACAAACAAAAAAAAAACATGGTCATCTACACGTTACAGGAATGGAGACTGTCTCATCCATAACCCAAAGGGCTTCATTTATATTATTTCTATAGCTTTCAGCTTTGTGTGTGTGTGTGTGTGTGTGTGTGGTACTGGAGATGGAACCTGGGGGCATTCTACCTCTGAGCTACAGCCCCAGCCCTATTTTTTATTCTTTATTTTGAAACAGGGTCTCACTAAGTTGCGGAGTGCCTCACTAGGTAGCTGAGGCTGGCCACGAACCCGGATCCTCCAGTCTCAACCTCCCAAATGCTGGATTACAAGCGTGCACCACCACACCCGCTAACACATTTATTATTGAAGAGATTTCATGGACCAGGAATCTGGGTCATCTTATTCAGGGTCTCTCACAAGGATACAGTCAAGCATTGACCAGGGATGAGATTTCATCTGAAAGCTCAACTGGAGAAAGATGAACTTTCCAGTTCAAACTGAGGTTGTTGATTTTTTGTTTGTTTGTTACTTTTTTGAGGCACTGGGGATTGAACCCAGGGGCATACTACCACTGAGCTACATTCCCAACACTTTTTAATTTTTATTTTGAAATAGGGTCTCCCTAGCTTGTTGGGAGTCTCACTAAGTTAAATAGGCTGGCCTTGAACCTGTGATCCTCCTGTCTCAACTTCCCAAGTACTGGGATTACAGGAGTACACCATTGCACCAAGCTGATTGTTGACATTTAGATTCTCATTTGACTAATGGCTCACTTTCTCACTATCTTTTGTCTAAAGACTACCCTCGGATCCTTTCCATGTGGTTCCTAAACTACATCTCACTTTGTCAAAGACTGCAAGCCACAAATGCCATAGAGTGCTAGCAAGACACATGTCACAATCTTTATGACATCTCATAAATTTTACCTTGCTGGGCGTGGTGGTGCATGCTTGTAATCCCAGTACTTGGGAGGCTGGGACAAGAGGATCTCAGGTTTGCAGTCAGCCTCAGCTACTTAGTGAGGGTCTCCGCAATTTAGTAAGACTCTGTTGCAAAATAAAGATTTAAAAATAGGGCTGAGGGTGTAGCTTGAAGGTAGAATGCTCTGGGATCAATCCCCAGTACCATAAGATAGACAGACAGACAGACAGACAAATAAATAAATATAAAGTTTACCTTTCTCTATTCATTAGAACAGGTCATTGGGTTCAGCCTGTACTCAGGGGTGGGGAGGACCACACTGGGCAGGGATGCTGGGAGGCAAAATCACTGACACTATCTTAGAAGTCAGCCTACCATATCACTACTATTTACCAAACCTACAAGATGAAGACAAAAAGAAATTAATTCCAATAAATGCTAGCTTTTCTGTATGGAGTTAGGTGATGATATTATGTCTAGACCCTTTAATTTCTTGGTTTCTCAATAAAAAGGTAACCTATTAAAGTGTTTGCTTAGTGCTTCACACAGTGAAGTGTGTATATGCTCAGGAAATGCATGTTGACTGACAAAGACAGAGCAATATATGAAATAGAACATTTCTGCCTAAAGTTCCTTAGAAACTCTAGTTGAGGCTTTCAAAAATGTGCATTTTAGCATCATTCTTTCAAAAGTCCCTTTAAAAATGCTTTTCAAGACTTGAGAGCTTTTTTTATTTTATTTTTTTTTTCAAATACAAATTTCCCAACTCCTGTCAAAGTGCAAATCTTAAGAGTATTATATTATATGCTGAATTTACAAATGTGGTACTGAAGACAAGTATTTCTTGTAGTCTGCCAAATTTCTGCCACATTGGAAAATACACAGATGATTGTTTAACATTGTGTGCCACTAGACAGGAATTATATTTCACATCTTAATGAGAGAATACTTTCCCTTAAACTTAACTTGCTGCATTAAAAAAAATTAATTAGTAATTCAAACCATTTTAAGTTTTAAAAATTTTTTTTTGTGGTGCTGGGGATTGAACTTAATGACAATCTACCTCTGAGCTACACCCCAGCCCTATTTTATTTTTTATTTGGAAACAAGGTCTCTTTAAATTGATGTGAGCCTCACTGAGTTACTGAGGCAGGTTTCGAACCTGCAATTCTCCTGTCTCAGCCTCCCAAGTACAGGGATGACAAGCATGCACTATCACGCCTGCTCATAAAGTGATTTTTAACTCCACAAAGAGCAGAATCCAAAATGAACCTTCAAAATGTAATTTTATCATTTAAAAAAAATCTGATTGCTTAAAAAAGAGAGAAATCATTGATAATCTCACCACCATGAAATAACCACTATTAAATATCCGGGGGGTAAGCCAGGCGTGTTGGACACTTGTCCTCCCAATACTTGGGAGGCTGAGACAGGAGGATCACAGGTTTGATGACAGCCTCAGCAACTTAGTGAGACCCTCTGCAAATCAGTGAGACCATGTTTCAAATAAAAAATAAAACAGAGCTGAGGGTCTAGCTCAAGGGTAGAATGCCCCTAGGTTCCATCTCCAATACCACAAAAGAAATATATATATACCCTTTTAAACACTTAAAACTGTATATAACTGGGAGTGGTGGCACCCACCTATAGTCCTAGATACTCAAAGGATAGAGGTAGGAGGATCATTTGAATCCACAAGTTTGAGACCAGCCTGAGCTACATAGCAAGACACTCTCTCTATAAAATAATAATAGAAATAAGTAAAAATAAAGATTTTCTGAGCAACTGATTCTGAATGAGGTATTGCTAAGTAAGATTTCTAGCAAAGTAATGTTAGCAGCAGATTAACTGAGGGCTACAGAGCAATGAGCCAGCCCCGGGTGCATTATTAAAGCTGTTGTTCCCAAAAGAATGACCGACGAAGCAGATAAAAGGAGCTTCGGATTTGTGCCCTGGCGTTTTAATCATATTATTTTGATGATTGTTTTACTTACTATTCCATAGCTCTTTTTTTTTTTAATTGTACTGGAGATTGAACCCTGGGGGCATTTTAGCTCTGAACTGTACCCCACCCTATTTCCACTCTATTTATTTCCTCTCTCTCTCTCTCTCTCTCTCTCTCTCTCTCTCTCTCTCTCTCTCTCTCGGAATGGAACCTAGGAGCATTCTAAATCTGAACTACATCCCTAGCCAGGTCTATTTTATTTTTTATTTTGAAACAGAGTCTCACTAAGTTCCAGAGAGCCTCACTAATAAGAATCTGCAATCCTCCTGTCTCAGCCTGTCAAATACTGGGATTACAAGCGTGCACCACCACACCCAGCTTGTTTTTAATTTTGAAACAGGGTCTCTATAAATTACCATGAGTTAGCCTGGAACCTGCCATCCTCCTGTCTTAGCCTCCCAAGTACTAGGATTACAGGCCCATGCCTCCACTCCTGGCCCTTCAGTAGCTCTTTGTCCTGTTCAGTAAGCCCCTCTTTTCCCAGTGTCTGGATCTGAATTACCAGGTTTTGAATCACTAATATCTGTTCTTCTGAGAACAAATCTCACATCTGGCGCATATATATATATATATATATATATATATATTTTTTTTTTTTTTTTTTTTTTTTCAGTACTGGGGATTGAACCCAGGAGCATTCTACCTCCGAGCTACACCCCCAGCCCTATTTTTTACTCTTTATTTTGAAACAGGGTCTCACTAAGTTGCAGAGTGCCTCACCCGGATCATCTAGCCTCAGCCTCCCAAATGCTGGGATTGCAAGCGTGTGCCACCACGCCCGGCTCTGATAAATCTTTCTCTGCCATCTTTACCAGTGTTTCTTAGCTCTTCCACCAAACTAGTTGGCATAGTTACTGACTCACTATTTCTCTTCTCTAACTTTCTCCCTCACTACTACTGGCCTTATGGTTTCAATAATTCGTTTTGTACTGGAGACTATTAAAACCTCTCTCATCTCACACTTAAGGTGCATAAACCAAACTCATCCACTTCCCTTCAAATTAATTGCCAACTCTCCTCTTTTCTGGTATTATTCCTTTCTCCTAGCTAACACCTGAGAATTATCTTTTTCCCTCCCTTTACCCTAACCCATCTGTTTCTATTAAATCATTCTTCAAGGTATCTCCTGCATCTGTTCAGCTAAGATTGACTCACAAGTGGACTTCACCAATGAAATCTTGAGTGAAGTGAGGGTTCCTCTGTCTGTCCCTATCCTCCACCCCTTCCTAGGCCACTCCTATTGTCATAGTCAGTGAGATATAAAGAAAAGAGAACTGGACTTGAAATTTGGAGCCCTGCTGGGTGTAGTTGTACACGCTTGTAAACCCAGTACTTGGGAGGCTGAGACAGGAGGATCACCGGTTCCAGGCCAGCCTCAGCTACTTAGGCCTTCCATAACTTAGTGAGACCCTGTTTCAAAATAAAGAATAAGAGCCGGGTGTGCTGGCACACACCTGTAATCCTAGTACTTGGGAGGCTGAGACAGAAGTGCAGGTTGGAAATCAGTCTCAGCAAGTAGTGAGACTCTCATCAGCCTAGTGAGACCCTGTTTTAAAATAAAATTTTAAAAATAGGGCTGGGGATATAGCTTGGAGGAAGAATGCCCTAGGGCTCAATCCCTAGTACCACAAAATAAAGAATAAAAAATAAGATTTGGGGTGTAGCTCAGAGGTAGAATGCCCCTAGGTTTGATCCCCAGTACTGCCAAAAAGTAAAAAATAAAAGATATTTGGAGCCCAAGGGTACGTTCCCTCTAAGAAACCTTGAGCAGTTTCTTTCCTCTGTCCAGGCCCAAGGGTTTCCTTTTCAGCAAGATGGCAGCTGGATTGCCCTCTTGGGTTCTAAGCTACTCTGACACTTCTTTGCTCAAGGAACAGCAATGACAACATACTCATGTGTGTAACTCAGGGTTAAACCCAGGGGCATTCTACCTCTGAGCTACATCCCCAGCCCTATTTTATTTTTAATTTGGAAACAAGATCTCACTAAATTGCAAAGGCTGCGATCCTCCTGTGTCAGCCTCCTAAGTACTGGATTTTACAGGTATGTGCTACCATGCCCAACTGTGGCAATGACAACTTTTTGCCTGGCAGGACCACAGCTAATGTCTGTCATTTTCCAGCTCGTACTGTCTTTTTACATCCAGATGATTGTCTCACCATACCTCTAACGGGCCACTTTCAGCTGTAAATGTCTGTTCCTCATTCTTCCTTTCCTTCATCTATTGATTATTCATTTTACAAACATTTACAATGTGACTACTAATGTACAAGGCTCTTTTCCTAGTTCCTGGGAATAGCGGGGTAAGAAACATTCTTGTCCTCAAATAATTTATCATCTTCCTGGAGATGTGGGCAAATAGCAAACATACGAGTATTAAGTGCTATGCTTAAAAACTTAACACATCCCATCATGGCTTAACAATATTATTCCAAGCTGAGTCCTCCTAAATAGAAAATAAGAATGAAGGAAAGCAGAAAGTGTGTATTATTGCTAACCTAAGGGACCCATTAGGGAAAGGAAATATTTTTAGAACAGGGCATACTAAAGAATCCTGGATACCTGGGAGGCTGAGACAGGAGGATCACAGGTTTGCACCCAGTCGCAGCAACTTAGCAAGGCCCTCTGCAACTTAGTGAGACCCTGTTTCAAAATAAAATGGGGGGGGGGGGGTGTAGCTCAGAGGCAGAACGCCCTGAGTTCAATTCTCAGCACCACTAAATAAATAAATGAATAAATAAATATAAATTCCTGGAGTGTAAGGGGCAATCGGCAACGAGGGGGGTCATGATGGTCCTGAATGTCACCCAGAGTTTGGGTTTTGACCGAGGAAAGGGTGGAGTACTGGCTGTGCCTGGACTCAGTTCCTTCCCTGCTCTGTTACTGGACCAGGTGGTTATGGGACACTGAAACAGTCGAAACCGATGGCAGGACAACCCAGTAGGGGGACACAGTGACCCGACAAAAAAGTGTTCTGTCGACTGCTTGGGCACTAACACCATCGCCTCACGACCTGTTCAAAGACGACTGACCTCTACTCGGGAATTGCCGAGTGGCCGACCGCACGCCCTAGCCCCGCGTCACAAAGACCTGGTCCCGCAGAGGGCGCATCCGGGGGTCTCGCGATATTTCCCGCGAGCGCGAGCCGGCCGAGAGCGTCCGGTTGCCAGGCAACCGCATGCGCGGAGCTGCGAGGACCCGGGCGACGGGGCTTCCCAAACCCGGACGGTGCCCGGACCCGTCCAGCGAGCGGTGAGGGGCCGGGGAGGAGGCGCGGGCCACGTTTCTCAGACTTGCCTGCCAGAGAGGCGTTCCTGGGACACTTGTTAAAAACGCCGATCCCTGGGCCCGGTCTCTAGACATCTAGAATTTCCAGGAAAACAGCCGACGCCTGCATTTTTAAACAAATGGCTAGGATCAGGCAAGTCTGGGAACAGCTCTCCCCAGGGAGGGAGGGAGTGGCCTCGAGGCCGAGGGAGCGAGCGGGGTCGGGGCGGCCAAAAGAGTTTTCAAAGCTTGGCCAAAGCCGTCGGTGTAGAGCCCCTGGAAGCCACTGAGCCTGGGGCCTGCAAGTGGAAACTAAATTCGGAAAAAGTCCATCTCACCCCAGAGGATGAAAGCCAGTGGGGTCCAGTAACATGGATGCCCAGAGTACCTGTGGAGCAGCTCCAAACTGTTCTCACTGGGAACTGGAGAAGGAGGGGATTATGGAAAAATAGTTTCTCAAACTTTAGAAAACAGTGAGCCTCTTTTAAAAGAAAACCAAGCGGGAGATCATTTGTATTTTAATTTTGTAATCTCCGGGTCTGTACTGTTGAAAGGCTCTCGATTCTATGGAGTTTCCTTGAGTATGGATGTGACTTTTTTTTACTTTTTGTGGAACTCGGGGTGGAACCCAGGAGCCTTCTACCCCCGGGCTACACCCCCAGACCTATTTTATATTTTACTTGGAAACAGGGTCTCACTAAGTTGCCGAGGGCCTCACGAAGTAGCTGAGGCTGGCCGCGAACTCGCGATCCTCCTGTCTCAGCTTCCCAAGTACTGGGATTACAAGTGTGTGCTACCATGCCCGCCTCTGTATGTGACTTTTCATGTTGGAATATCACACAAATGCGATGGCCCAAGGTCGACCTTGGCTACAGTGCTTGGCTGACAGCTGAGAGACAGAGAAAAGGATTTTATTGTTCTGCCTAAGTATGAAAGCTTGTTCTTATTAGCAATTAATACTGCCCTTATTAGAAATCAATACAGGCTCAATCCCCATCATATCTGTTTTAGCCCAAGTTAGAAAACAGCCTGAAGCAAAAACTTGTGATAAACTGGCCATGGTGGTGCATGTTTGTATCTCCATACTTGGGAGGCTGAGATGGGAAGGTTGCAGATTTGAGGCTCTAGCTTCAGCAACTTAGGCCCTCCACAACTTAGTGAGACCCTCTTTCAAAAGAAAAAATAAAATGGGGCTGAGAGTATAGCTCAGAAGTGGAATGTGGAATGCCCCTGGATTCAATTTCCAGTACCACAAAAAAAAAAAAAAAAAAGAAAAGAAAAAAAACCTTGCGATAGTACTTTTTTGGGGATTGCAATCTCAAGGAAGTAGGAGTAAAGGAAAACTATACAGCGATGGAAGGAGAGCAAACATAAGAGAGTGTGTAATTCAGAAGATACAGCATGTTTTTCAGAGGGATCTTTCAAAAGTAACATGTCACATCCAGAAATCCATAGGGAAAAGTCCTTTTTCAAAGGACTCAATTTCCTCCTTAGGAAAGGGTATCTTCAGCATAGACACCAGTGTAGCAGACCTCTCTTAAAAAGTGCATTTTCACCCCAATTATCAGTGTAAAAAAGAGAATTGATATTTCTAGAGAAAGGTTCTAAAATTTTAAAACATGGGTCAAAGAAATCATAAATGGGTATTTAGAAATAAAAACTTGCATGGTGGCACACGCCTGCAATTCTAGTACTTGGGAGACTGAAACAGGAAGATCGCAGGTTCAAGACTAGCCTCAGCAGCTTAGGGAGACCCTGTTTCAAAAGGGCTGGGGGTGTAGCTCAGAGGTAGAATGCCCCTGAGTTCAATCTCTATTACCAAAAAACCAAAAATACTTACAATGAAAATATCTTGTAGAATTAACCAGAGGAAGAGTATGCCAACCATAAATACAGGTATTTATATTAGAAGGAAATAGGGACTGAAAATTAATAAGGCAAGCATCTACATTTAGACATGGCAAAAGAATAGCAAAACAAACCTGGAGATGGAAAGAAAATTTAAAAAATAAAAGCAAATTCATGAAATTGAAGCACAGATACAATAGAGATGGTCAACAAGGTGAAAATTGGTTTCCCTTGAATGTGCTAAGAAAACAAGGTTTTTCAAGATGAAACTAGCAAGACTAGAGTCGAGCATGGTGATGCATGTTTATAATTCTCAGTACTTGGGAGGCTACGACAGGGGGATCACAGGTTCACGGCCAGCCTCAGCAATTTGTGAGGGCCTCCACAACTTAGACCTTGTTCAAAATAAAGAATAAAATAGGGCTGGGTGTGTAGCTCGGAGGTAGAATGTCCCTGGGTTCCATCCCCAATACCACACACGCACACACACAAACTAGCAAGACTGATCAAGGGAATCATTGAGAAAATACAAATTAGGAATGAGAAAGGAAACTATCATAGCAATAGCAAAGACTGAAATATTAAAAGTTCCTTCCTTCCTTCCTTCCTTCCTTCCTTCCTTTCCTTCCTTTCCTTCTTTCCTTCCTTTCTTTTTCTTTCTTGGATTAAACCCAGGGACATTGTACCTCAGGCTACACCCTCAGCCCTTTTTATTTTTTAATGTTGAAACAGGGTCTCGATAAATTGCTGAGGCTGGTTTCCAACCTGGGATCCTCCCATCTCAGCCTCCCAAGTACTGAGATTACAGGCATATGCCACCACACCCAGCTAAGAACTTTATTTTTTATTTTTGGCACTGGAGATTGAACCCAGGAACATTCTACCTCTGAGCTATACCCCCAGCCCTTTATATTTTTTATTTTGAATCAGGATCTTGCTAAGTTTTTTTGTTTGATTGTTTTGTTTTGTTTTTTTGCAGTACTGGGGATTGAACTCAGGGGCATTCTACCTCCGAGCCAAACCCCCAGTCCTATTTTTTTATTCTTTATTTTGAAACAGGGTCTCACTAAGTTCCAGAGCACCTCACTAAGTAGCTGAGGCTGGCTGAGAACTTGGAGCCTCCTGTCTCAGCCTCCCAAGTACTGGGATTACAAGTGTGCACCACCACACCCAACTAGGGTTTTGCTAAGTTTCTGAGCCTGATCTCGAACCTGTGTTCCTCCTGTCTCTGCCATCTAAGTACTAGGATTACAGATATGTACCACCACATCTGGCTAAATAAAAGAACTTTATAACAACAAATTTAAGATGTAAACATAAAGTATTATATATTAATATTGGATATATATATATATAAAACCAAACATTCTAGAGGAACAGAAAAACTGAATAGACCTACAACCATTAAAGATACTAAAATAGTAAGTAAACATTAATACTCCCCAAACCACAACCCCCCAGTAGAGAGTCACCAGGCCCAGCTAGCTTTACAGAACACCATACATTCAGGAAATAAAAAGTAGGCATATCCACTGATACCTTGATACCAAAATCAAGCCCTGAAAGAATAAGAAAAAAAAAATTACTGGCTAGTCTCTAACTAAGCATAGATGAAAAATGCCCTAAATAAAATTTTAGCAAACTTCATTTATATCTAGTATATGCTATGCTATGCCAGGTGTATCCCTGGCATTTAAAACATTTTAGCATTAGAATTTATTAATGTACTGCATCACATCTTCTAATGCACAAAAAAGCATAACAATCAACATCCATTCACAAATTTTCTGTTTCATTGGCACTGGGAATTGAACCTAGAACTTCACACATACTGAGTAGGTGCTTTACCACTGAGCTACCCACCCCAGCTCTCAAAAACCATGAATAGAAATTAACCTGAGAATGGCTGCTTTTTAAAAAAATCTCATATTTAGTGAAATTTTGCAAGTACTTTTATTGATTTCAGCAATGATGAAAGTATATTTGCTTTCATCATTTATATTCAACGTTATACTAGAGCAAGCCGGTGCAGTAATACAATATAAAAGGTGGGTGGAAACATATAGGTTTGCAAAATAATAAGCTATAATTCACATATGATATGATTGTCTACATGGAAAACCAAAAGACTCTATACATTATTGGAATAAATGTGTCACCAGCAGTGTTGCTGGATATTAAGATCAGAAGTTTTTAAATATTGCGCTTCAGGTGCGGTGGCTCATACCTATATTGCCAATACTTGGGAGGCTGAGATAGGAGGATGCAGGCATGAGGCCAGCCTCAGCAGCTTAGCAAGGCCCTCAGCAACATAAAATAGGGCTAGGGATGTAGCTCAGAGGTAGTATGCCCCTGGTTCAATCCTCAGTACCATAAATAAAAAGACAAACAAAATATTGTACTTCTGTACAGTATCTATAAACAGAAAAGATAATGCAAATTTCAAATTTTTTTTAGAAATTATCAACAAAAATATATACTTTCCAGCAGACTGTAGTGGCACATACTCGTAATCCCAGTGCTTGGGATACTGAGACAGGAGGATCACATATTCAAGACCAGCCTCAGCAACTTAGCAAGACTCTCAGCAAACTAGCAAGACCCTGTTTCAAAACAAAAAATAAAATAGAGCCAGGCATGGTGGCACACGCTTGTAATCCCAGTACTTGGGAGGATGAGACAGGAGGATCCGGGTTCACAGCCAGCTTCAACTACTTAGGCCCCCCACAGCTTAGTGAGACCCTGTTTCAAAATAAAGAATAAAAAATAGAACTGGGGGTATAGCTCAGAGGTAGAATGCCCCTGAGTTCAAACCCCAGTAACACATAAAAAATAAATAAATAAAAATAAAAAATAGCCGTGCGTGTTGGCGCACGCTTGTAATCTCAGCATTCAGGAGGCTGAGACTGGAGGATCCCGGTTCGCGGCCAGCCTCAGCTACCTAGTGAGGCACTCCATAACTTAGTGAGACTCAGTTTCAAAATAAAGAATAAAAATTAGGGCTGGGGGTATAACTCGGAGGTAGAATGCCCCTGGGTTCAATCCCCAGTACCGCAAAAATAAATAAATAAATAAATAAATAAATAAATAAATAAATAAATAAGTAAGTAAAATAAAATAAAACAGGGCTGGGGATATAGCTCAGAGGTAGAATGCCCTTAGTTCAATCTCCAGTAACACACACACACACACACACACACACAATATGTATATATGCTTCCCTAGCATGACTAAAAAAATTTTGTGTATGACCTTAATTATAGAAGAAAAGTATAAAATCATTGAAAGTCATTAAAGAAGTACTCCTAAAATGGAGACATACTATAATCAGGAATACAAGACTTGGTATTAGAGAAATGTCAGTGATTCACAAATCATTTACAGATTTACAAATTGTCATGTCTGGAACATGACAGATGAATGCTAAAATTTATATTAAAAAAATTCAGGGCTGGGCACAGTGGTACACACCTGTAATTCCAGCAACTTGGGATGTTGAGACAGGAGGATCACAAGTTGAGGCCAGCCTCAGCAATTTAGTGAGAGTCTGTCTCAAAACAAAAAAATAAGAAGGGCTGGAGGTATAGCTCAGTGTTAGAATGCCCCTGGGTTCAATCCCCAACAACACACACACACAAGAACCAAGAATAACCAAGGTGAAGAGGTGTTATTAATCTGTACCGATTAAGACACTCTTGATACGGGGATAGGTACATAAACGAAGGGAAGAGAAAAGAGCTATGCACTGCTGAGAACTCATTCTCCATAAGGAAAAAATAAATTAAAATTGAATCTCTATCTTCCTACTCATTAATTCTAGATAGATTAAAACTCAAAATGTAGCCGGGCATGGTGGCACACACTTGTAATCCCAGCATTTGGGAGGCTGAGACTGAAGGATCCGGGTTCGCAGCCAGCCTCAGCTACCTAGTGAGGCCCTCTGCAACTTAGTGAGACCCTGTTTCAAAATAAAGAATAAAAAATAGGGCTGGGGGTATAGCTCAGAGGTAGAATGCCCCTGGGTTCAATCCCCAGTACAGCGCAAAAGAAAAAAAAAATGTGTTAGACAAACGTTAACAGATTAAATTTTCTTTGAAAATCAGGGTAGGAGCCAGGCATAGTGGCACACACTTGTAATCCCGGTACTTGGGAGGCTGAGACAGGTGAATCCCAGATTTGAGGACAGCCTCAGTAAGTAGTGAGACTTTCATCAACCTAGTGAGACCTTGTTCCAAAATTAAAAATAAAATAGGGCTGGAGGTGTAGCTTAGAGATAGAATGCCCCTGGGTTCGATCCCCAGTACCTCCGAAGGAAGGGAATGGAAGAGAAGGGGAAGGATGGGGAGGAAAGGAGAGGGAAGGAGAAGGAAGGAGAAGAGCAGGGAAGGAAGGGTGAGTAGGTGGGTAAGAAAGGAAGAAGCAATTAATAGAAGAGGAATTCCACACAGCCAATAAACAGGAAAATACTTTGAATCTCTCTAATAAGTAGAGAATGGTAAATTTAAATACAATGAGATATTACTTTACATCCATTAATTTGGCAAAAGTTAAAAATTTTCAATATCCAGTGTTAAAGAGCTATGGGCACTTTTTTTTTTTTTTTTTTTTTTTTTTTTTTTTTTTTT
>PVLC010042242.1:0-13018 GCA_004027655.1 Graphiurus murinus
TCGTCTGAGGATCCTCCATACTGTTTTCCACAGTAGTTGCACAAGTTTGCAATCCCACCAACCAGTCCATCCCTAAGACTTCAATTTTACCTCTTGATCATTTCTTGAAACATTATGACTTTCTTTTGCCTTCATTACAGCAATAATTTAAAAACTTGTTTCTCCACATACACTCCATCTGTTATCCAATTTCCAGAGTACACTTTAAAGAATGTAACTCTGTGCCATCCTGCTAATTATTCTTCAATGGTTTCCCTTTGGCTGCAAAACCCAGATGAATTGTCCTCAACTGTTTGTTCTATCAATTACTTCTTTACCTATTATGTTCCAGCTTCATTGATCACTTTCAGTTCTAGGAATAGGTTAAACTCTTTCCTTAAAACTTTCACATCTGCTATGCTTTCTGCTAGCATTTAATCCCTCCACCCACAGTTGTTGCCTGACTAATACCTAATTCATCCTCCAGCTGAAGAGTCACCAGTTATCCCCCACCCACCCTCCTGACCCAGTGACATTCCGAAGGATGATGCACTTCTATTTCAGATTGCTTATTTCAGTTAATTTGTCATTTGCATAGTAGACTCTGTTACTAGATAGCAAGCTCCATGAGAACATGGGCTAGGTCTATATTTGCACACATTTACTTTTCAGTACTGGATAGGAACTCTATCATGCATATATATTTTTAAAATAAGTGATGATATTTTTGCATTTTTCCTTTTAGTTCTATTATGCAACTATATTATGATTTCTACATTTTGTTAACTATTTAAAAAGAATAGACATCTTTAAGTTCCTTTGGTGGTGATACTAGGGAGATGATTTCTACTGGCTTCTGTCATACACTTCTGTTTTAAACCAATATATATTTATTCAGTGCCTACTGTGAGAGTGCTAGGCATTAGAAATATGATAGCAATTATATAAAACTTGACTCTTACCCTCCATGTAAATAAAGATAACTCTGGGAGAGAGGCAAGAAGCAGAAATCTAAAAGTGTTAACTGAGAAGTGTGAATAGCTTCTTAATCATATAGCAATATTTTATTAAGTTCTTCATCTCATCCCCCTTAATCTTTGAAGATTAATATAATCTTAAATCCTGACAATTTGAATAGTTTTTCATCTTATGGATTCTTCTATCATCACATTGCTAGTTATTTAACTACATTTTCAGTTCCTTTTAAAAATAATCTCCTTTCTTCAGTTTTTCCAGATTACTAAGCTTCTAAATCTTGCCCTTCTTTTCATTTTCTAAATCTTTTGATCTTTCTGGTAGATTCAGAGAGATTTATGTATTTATTTTAACACAACAATGTGTTTTATCCAGCGGTAAGAACACTAACAATTTTAAAGATGAAGTTATATAAAGTTTTCTTTTGCTAGTAAGAGACTGACAAATGTTTTACTCTAGTAAGTTTTAATTATATTTCAAGATGACCTAATTACAATAGATAATACTCAGCACTTACTATTTGCCAGGCTCTGTTTTATCTCTTTAAATAATTACAACATCACATAGGCAGTTTATATAACCATATCCATGTTAAAAAAATGAAGTATTCAAGTAATTTGTAATAAGAACACATTTAGGGGTGGATTTTCAATATTAATTTTGCTTGACCCCTTTGTCCTATCTTGTCTACTGAACATTTGATTTAATTATGTTCCATAATAGTAGGAAGAAGGAAAACTTATTTAAACAATAATAAAGCTGCCATCATCTAGGCAGGATATGAGCAAGAAGCTATTCAGAGGCCACATTGCCTTTCAGGCAGCCCTTGCTCAAAGCTCTGTGAAACATCAGCTACAGGGGCATGGCCTCCTCATCTTCAAATAGAAGGAAGGAAATATTAGCTGCAAATTATGCTTATTCCTACTGAGTTGAAAATGATCTGGTAAGGGCTGGTTTAGCGGGGTAGGAGGTTCTTTATCTTCGATGGGGAGGGCTATATAGCTATTGACAAAGGAAAACAAGAAATTTGTGAGACAGAAATAACAAGAACTGTGAAGAAACACGCAGGGGTAAATATTTTTAGGGGCTCCACTGGGTAAAAAGAGCTCAGAATTTTTCTGAAGCAAAGAAAAGCAGTAATGCTGCCTGTCTTCATTGAAGATAACAGAGGTTGTTTTATGCAAAACAGATATACCTTTCAATATTTCATAGTGTTTTTTTTATTAGTGCATGGTAATCATATATCACGATGAAGTTCAGGGTGATAGAGGTATACATATACACAGTACTTGTTGAGCCCTCCCCAAGTTTCCCCTACACCCTCCTCCTTTCCACCTTCCCATGCACCACACTGTGATTGGCATTGATATATTTGTGTATGTACATCATGTCCATTGAAGTGTTTCCCTCCTCCCTCAGTAAGGTCCCTTTCCTCACTCCACTAAGGTTTCTTCTTCTTTGTTTTTTATAGGGGGTTACTTTTCAATATATTATGTGGAATCATAGACTTTGATAACTGCAAAGGCATGTTAAACAATCAAGTCTTTATTTTATAAAGAAGAGAGAACAAGCCAGGAGTGGAGACGCACGCTTGTAATCCCAGCATTCGGGAGCCTGAGACCGGAGGATCTGGGTTCGAGGCCAGCCTCAGCTACCCAGTGAGGCAATCTGTGGCAACATAGTGAGACTCGGTTTCAAAATAAAGAATAAAAAATAGGACTGGGGATATAGCTCAGAGGTAAAATGCCCCTGAGTTCAATCCCCAGTACCGTAAAAAAAAAAAAAAAAAAAAGAAGAGAGAACAAAAATTATAGTGACTTTTCCAGAATCACACAGCTGGAGAAAGAGCCAGCCTCAAAAACAAAATATACAACTTTTTAAATTCAAAACATTGGTTTTAGTATTTACTTTTTTAAAATTGAGATCACATATGTAAAATGTATAATATTGAAATTTAATAAAAATCTTGAAAGAACTTCAGCACTTAATAAATAGAATGATTAACAAAATTTTAAAACACTGCCTGAGAAAAGGAGAGGCCCAATCTATCTTACAGCTTGCTATAATTTGAATGTGTGTCCCAAAGTTCATGTCTTAGAAAATCCTTAATGCAACTGTGTTGAGAGGTGAGACTTTCAAGAGGTGATAAAGTCATGAGAGCTCTGTCCTCATGAATGGCTGAACAGAGTAATGTGTTTATATAAAATTAATTTGACCCCACTTTCTCTCTCTTTCTCTTGCAACATCTCACCATGGATGCCTTCTGCCAACTTATGAAACCACAAAAAAGACCTTCACCAGATCTTGATATTAGGCTTCGAAGTTTTAAAACTGCAAATCCATAAATAAATTCCTCTTTTTTATAAATCACCCAGTTTCAGGTGTTCAGTTATAGGAGCATAAAACAGAGACAATCTAAAGCCATCAGGACTCAGGCCTGGTAGGAGAGCCAATCCAGGTGCAGTGCTAGCAAACTCCCACATACAGAGCAAGCCACGGTGGACCTTCGTTTGGCTTCTCCCCTCACTCAGGTTGTGATCTGACTTCCTGAGTGGGAAGAAGCCCATCTAAGAAAAACCTGGAGAATTGATTTGTTGGCAGAAGTGGAGTTCAAATGCTTAGCAAAGAAGAAGCAAGAGCACGAGTAACAAGCAGTAGCATAACCTGGAATAATGAGTGCAGAGCCATCCATTCCAAACCCTGGGGAAGTATCGCTTCCTGACTAACCAATGCAGAAACCTGCAAAAGTTCCTGACCTGAGAGGTGATTTTATTTTTTAAAATGGCTTTGGGACACAGGCTTTTTTTGGTGTAGATTTAAAGTTGTCTTTTCACTTATTCATAGAGGGTCAGGAGTATTCTGTGGCTATGCAGCCTGTGAGCTGAGTTCTTAATAGACTAGTTTGAAACTCTAGCTCTGTGTTATCCAAATGCAAGGTTATAGGTTGGGATGAAAGGCTTATTCAATAGTACTTTCAGTTCTCAATATCACACACATGGCCTCTATGTTCCTCAGCCACCTTAATTCTTCAGTTTGAATTGTGCATGAGCATTCTCAAGATATTCACATGTCTAAAACAGAACAAACACTTGCAATCTAACCACCCATCTGGAAATTGAGCAATGCCTTTTATTCATGAAATGAGGTATCCCAATCATTTGAAGTTCTATCACTTCAGCCGGTCATCAGTGATGTACAGCTGCATTGTCTTCACTTGTATTTTTTTGTGCAACAGTAAAGGCAAACTGAAAAAAATGCTGTTTTTATTAACATCATAATAACACGGCCTATGTTTTAGTTAGCTGAATTTTTTTGGACCTCTTTACAGTATTATGTCTGGAGTTTACTGTATTTGGAGTTCAAAATGTTCCTATGAGGTTAACACAGAAAGACAAACTCGTGCATCATCTCCCCACCTCGACATCCAATAGGTACTTCAAATCATATTTTCCAAAACCAGATCAAGGTATTCCCTCTGTAATTCTATGTTTTTTTTTTCTAATATATGATCCTTTCTACTCCAGTTGTAGCAGCCTATCTGCAAATCATCAGAACTAGAGCCCTGGGTGCTTGCACTAACGCTGGCTCATCTCCTTCTACTTCCCCACAGTTCAGCCGTGCATCTCCTGCTGCTTCTGATTTTGCTCCTAATTATGCCTTGAAAAACGATCATTATTATTATTTGCCTTCTAGCCTAGCTAAAGCCCTCATTATTTCTCTCCAATGCCTCGGTGTCTTAAAAGGCTAAATCTAAATTGGTTCTCCCTCCAGCCATCATCCTCTGTGATGCTCAGGGATACATTTAAGAGCTCAATGTGAAAAGGCAGCTCACAGTGCAGTCCTGTTGCTCTCGGTGTGCCAGCACAGACACTAAGCCCCTTATTGACTCAGTGAGCATCCTCACTTCTTTCTTCCTTGCTAGCTGTGCTCGGGGCAAAGAGATATCCTAGTAGATTCTTGAGAGAAGAGTGATGCATTATGCTTGATTTTTTTTTTTTGTCTTTTTGTTTCTGCCTCAATAACTTTCATGGTGTTCTGTCTTCCCAAAATAGTTCTGCCTACTATCACCTCCATTGGTTGCTAAATCCAACTTGGATTTTGTGTTTGATCCTAGTGTAGCTTTCTCTTGGCCTTTATCCTAACCAGCTGACCAGCTGGGACCTGACTTTCTTGTTCAGTTTTTACCACCCCCATTCTCTGTGAGCAAAGCATTTCTCTAGATCTCTTTCATCCTTTTTACATGAGTATCCTTAAAGAACTCATTTTCCCTGAAGCAACCAGATTTCAGCTCTGTAGTTGTCTGGGCTTAGTCCACTTAGTGCTCAAACACAGTTGTGGGTAAAACTTCTTAAATACTGTTCTCACAGTTGACCCCTTGTCATTGGAGCTTCCAGGTCCCCATTTTTTTTTTTTTTTTTTTTGGTACTGGGGATTGAACTCAGAGGCATTCTACCTCCAAGCTATACCCCCAGCCATATTTTTTTATTCTTTATTTTGAAACAGGGTCTCACTAAGTTGTGGAGTGCCTCATTAGGTAGCTGAGGCTGGCTGCAAACACGGATCCTCTGGTCTCAGCCTTCCAAATGCTAGGATTACAAGTGTGTGCCACCATGCCCGGCTTCCAGGTCCTCATTTTAACTTGCCTAGTGTGCTCACTGACTGTAGAGAAAGCAGGTGTTTACCATTTGACCATGGATTTTGATATTTTCGCTTCCCATCCCATCAAATGAATTATAGAACAATGTATACATAAATACCTTTAAAAATGATTATGTCCTTGGGTTTGTTTTTTAAATATTACATTTTTAATTAATCAGCAATAGTTGATCACTCTGATTTTCATCCCAGTTATTAACACCACATGTATACCATTAAGAAAACCCATTTATACCTTTTTGAGTTTTGTTGTTGTATGCAATGTTTTGTGTTTGTATATTAAGTATTGTGTTTATTAGCAAAAAGAAAATCCCATGAATATGTGTTTATCAGTAAGAATTAGGTTTGGATACAATTGACAAAAATTCAAAATAATAATTTCATTTATTTTTCATATAAAAGCAATCTAGAGAAAAGAGTTGGAGTTGGCGTGGTTTCTTCAGGGAGCATCAGAGATTTGGAGTCCTATTTTATGGTTGCATTATTGTTGGCATTAAGATTCATTCTGTGTCCAAAATGTCCTCTCAAGTTCACATCATTACATCTGTAACTAGCCAGCCAGGAAGAGGAAAAAAGGCAGGAAGTAGACTTCCCTTTCAGAACACATCCCAGGAGCCCAACCATGGCTTCTACCCATGTTCCACTGGCCATAATTTCATTACTTAGTATCTCAGGCTCCAAGAGCCCAGCAAATTACAGGAGTTTCTAAAGTAGAAGTTGAGAATGGGGTTGGGGACTAGCAAAATATGTGATAGAAAAGATTTGCTTTTCTATAGAAAGACTTTAAACAGTCTCTTCCCTACTTCTCAATGATTTAGAATTATTCATTATTTTGAGGAGGAAACCTAGCATATAGTTGTCTCTTACTTATGTAGCCAGGAATAGATGGTGAGGGTGGGGAGGCAACAAATAAGTGGTATGTTACTTTAGCAATTATTTAACTCACGTAGTGACAGTAGAACTTTATTTAAATGATAGAGTTGTGCCAGATACAGAAACAATTAGGTATTTGGAATATTCCCAGTGATCCAAAGTGAGTGTGGGAATATTTGCCAAAGAAATTCACATTCCTAAATTTCTTTTCTTCGTTTTCTACTGTTTTCATATGATCATAGTCCTGAAATTTCATTTTTAATACATATCCATTTTTCTTATGCATACTTTTGTTGTAACCAACTTTGTATACTTTGTGGGAAGAAAATGTGCAATCAATCAGTGAGTTTTTAAAAAAGACAAGAAAAAACTAAACAATATCTTGTTAAAGTTAAGAAGACAAAACTATACTTAACATCTGGTCATGAGTACTTCAAGTAACACTCATGTGATTTCATGATGTATCAGATAATTATGAGAGTTGGAGTTTATACAGGAAAGAAAGTTGGAATAATACTTTTTATGCATTTTCTAGAAACTGCTTATATTTAAATTAAACATATTTATACACCTATGATTCAGAATGCCACTGAAGGTTGCTAATTTATAGGAATTTCTTACATAAGAAATATATTCATGAGAAAAGAGGAATTTAGTTCACAGTGGTTAAATTGTGTGTGTGTGTGTGTGTGTGTGTGTGTGTGTGTGTGTGTGTGTGTTACTAGAGATTGAACCCAGGAGCATTCTAACTCTGAGCTATACTTCACACCTATTTTATTTATATTTTGAAATAGGGTATTGCTAAGTCACTGATTAGTGGCCTCAAACACATGATCCCCCTATCTCTGTTTGCCAAAGTATTAGGATTAGAGGCATATGCCACCACACCCAGTTAAAGTGATCAAAATTTTGAAGTGTATAACTAATTTAATGCCTACTTTTTCATTATTAAATAGACTTTCAATTTTATTTATAATTAGGCAATTTACTTGTAAATAATGATGCATAGTATACTCACAATTTGAAGCATATTTAGTTGAGATAATATAAAAAGCTATTGTTTATTGAGTGATTCCTATGTGAAAGACCCTATACTAAGAAGTGAATATAGATTTAAAATTTAATCATACAATAATCTTTGTTATGTTCTTTTTACCAACAAGTTAACAAAAGGGAACAGGCATTGTGATGTATAGTAAGTGATGTGCATCCAATCTATGCTTCTTAGAACAGATTTTCCAATTTTCCTACTAACCTGCACTTTATTTTCATTATTTTATAATATTGGGATGAAATTGCTAAAACAACTATTTTGACAGATATGCTAATGTTGTTTCTGAATCTGAATTCTTTGCCTCCTTACTTTTTTTTTTTTTTTTCTTGCAGTACTGGAGATTGAACTCAGGGGCATTCTACCTCCGAACTACAGCCCCAGCCCCATTTTTTTTTTTTTTTTCATTCTTTATTTTGAAACAGGTTCGCAGTAAGTTTCGGAAGGCCCCACTAAGTAGCTGAGGCTGGCTGGGAACCCAGATCCTCCAGTCTCAGCCTCCCAAGTACTGGGATTACAAGCGTGTGCCACCATGCCCAGCTGCTTCCTTACTTTTTATACTTAAAATACCTTTTAAGTATTTATTTCAAGCAATTAATTCATTTTGTGCTTGTTGGTACTTAAAAAAATTTCAACCAATTAATAAATCATTTTTTCAAGAATGTGAGATTCAGCCCTGTTCCAAGTTACACTACTCATTAATTTACTTGCATCTATTTATTGAACAGATGTCATGAGTCAGGTACCTTCCTAAGTATTCAGAATGCAACAGAGAATGACTCATGCAAGACATAGGTAAACAAATAAAAAAACCCAACAATTTTAGAAATGAAGCCAAAAAAAGTAGAGAGATAATGAAATCAGAGTAGAAAGCCTGAGGTAATAGATCTATGATCAGAAAAGTTCTTTTTCTCCATGAAGATCATATTGCGTAGAGACAGAAACACAAAGAGAAAAAAGCCATGCTCTATGGGGAAGGAGGACAAGAGTAAAGGAGATGAAGTGACACATGCTTAGAAAATATTAGAGCAACAAGATGGTCTGTCATGTTTGAATGAGTTTGGATAGTGATAGAAGAGATTCAGATGTCAGTTTGGAGGTAGACCTGGCCAGTTTGGACATGGAGAGCTTTTCAGGCCGCAGTTAGGAGCTTTGTAGGAAGCTCTGTTCACCCAGGTTAATGGAGCAGCTTCACACTGGACCACTGCCATCTGGCATTGCAGAAGGGCCTTAAAGCGGCTGCCCAGAGGCAATAACATCACTTTTGTGTACAATTCATTGATGAGAGTGAGTCACATGGCAGGAGACTGCATCAGTGAGACAGCGTAATCCTCCCCCAGGGAAGGCCAGGGAACATTGTGAATAACAGTAACTTCTAACAGTAACTCTCTGTTACTTTCAGGGTCCTCAGGGCTCCCCAGATAAATTTCATATGCTTCTTATAACAAAGTTTAAATCATACAATTTAAAATACATTTCCCTAATTTTGCCAAAAATAAAAAATCTAGCTATTTCATTCAAACAAACAGATGGTCCAGACAAAGAAGTTGAAATCTCCTTTTATTTATTTAAAGTTCCAGAAAAAAAGAATTGCTGAGTTAAAGAGATGATTACTTCTGAAGTACTTTACACATAAAAGCAAACTGTATTCAAAACAGGGATGCATGAATTTAATCTCCAATCAATAAAATATAAAAGAAAAAGTGTCATCGGAGAATCATTAGTGATTTGTATTCTGGCCTTTGAATATTGGTCTTTATTTTATTTTATTTTTTTCATATAAGACAGTAGAGACACCTACTCCTATTTTGACTTCCAAGTACATTTAGAATTCTAATGTGTCTGCCTAGTTCTCACAATGGTCTTTTCCTTGTCCTCTCTATGTGTTTTAAAAGCCACTAAGATATTCATTTTTTAATCACCATGACACACTCTATCTGGATTGATAAAATTATATTTCATTTGACTGGAAAATAAGATGTTAAAACACTCAGATGCCATTTAAACAGTTTTAGCACACAATAAGCAATAAAATTTTGTGGAATGAGAAAAAATAGTGATTTCATGTATAAGACTAAAATTCAAATGCAGACAGACAGAAATTCCAAATGCACAAGTGTTGACAGAGTTGACTTGCCACTCCCTGGCCAACTCTGGCTTGGGCCAAGGTGAGTTGTGTCAGAGACTTTGCTATTATTGTAGTTATTATTGATTCTAGAGAGAAGGCTGAGGAGACTAACTCATCTAGCCTAAGGAAACAATTATATATACAAAAGGAAAAACGTGGCAAATGTTTGTCAGAGCATTTTTATAAAAGAATAATATCCAAATTCAGAATGGTTTAATAAATGGTAAAGATGGGTAGATATATTTTGTTGCTATTAAAATATGTTATATTTCTGAGGTTTTATGTGTAAATGCTTGTGATTCGATATGTGTGTATATATGCATAAATATATAACATATATGTTATACATTCTGTGGTGTGTGTGTGTGTGTAATAAAAGTTAACAAGAAAACTACTGATGGCAAGGAACCAAAATGGTAACACGTATAGCCATAAGATGATGGACAATAGAGTTATTTTAGATTCTTTTTGATATTTTTTATTAAATTTTATCACTTTGTGGTAATGTGTGTGCACATGTTCAATATAAAAAATAGGGCCTATAGGATTTGGCAGAAAGGGTTCTATGGTTGCTCTTAGGAAAAATGAGATTTAACTTAGGGAGAATAAAAATTATACATCATGGATTGAATTAAAGGACATTGTAGTTTGTATTTTTTCAAATGTTCCCTTTCAGATTTGTCTAAGCAAAAAATAAAAAAATAAAAAACAAACAAACAACAACAACAAAAACCATAACGTATACAAACACAGAATGTTCACGAAGTGCTTACAAGAGAAAATCTGAGATCTCATATTTATTTTCCTCTTCATATTGACAACATTACTTTGTGCAATCTAGAATGAAATTCTTTATGACTCCATATTAATCTATTTTATAATCGTATACCTTTAATTTATCATTAAAAATTTTGCAAACTTTTTGTCTCAATTTTAACTGCGGTCGCTGAAAATATATCCTGTGTGGTAGTAGATACAATGTGCTGAGTTTAATTCGATGCTACTTATCAAAGTCCCTGGGCCCCTTTTGTTTTTAATTGTGTGTGGAATAAAGGGAGATATTTATCTTTGTTGACTTAATTTTAAGCCTCAGAGATTGGTCTCACTGTCCCTGCATAGCAGTGGGCAGGACTGCAGTTGTTGGGGAGCACAAGGAAGTGAAGCCTAGCCCTGCCTGTCTCATCATCACCTTTCCCTGGATTTCCTCAGTGTAGGCGTTATCTTCACTTAGGTAAAGCTGCCACTTCTCTTTCACATTTTTGTTACTTAGGACCCTGTGTAAAAGGAAGCAGTGCCGTTTATGGCTCTCTTTTATGTATTATCTTAGTGTGAGATAATGAAATAGTTTTGTGAAATGTGTATACTTGTGTGTATTAGCAATCTATATATAATACAAATGTAATATACACTATGATTATGAAAACAATATGAAGAATACAAAACAATATAAGGTAAAATTGAAAGTAATACATTATCAAGGAGATGATATAACTGTTTGGCATATATCCTTTAAATAATTTTATTTTTATATAACAGCATATTTTTTTTATAAAATGTAATCAGACTACAGATATTATTCTGTAATTTCTTATTTGACTTTCAACATTAAATCATATATGACTTTCAAAGATCACATTTGTAGACCATTTCTATCTCCTATATCAAAAATAATTCTATATGTCCAGTCTATATACAATGGTCAACATTCATTGGAAAGCTATTATTTTTTGTTTGAGTTGCTATCACATAACTTTATTATTCCTACCTTTTTTTTTCCTTGTCAGTCATGCTACTTATCAGTCATACTTACTCCCAAAATTTCCTTTTGGCACTTTCATTCTTTTTGTATTTTATCATTTAAAAATTGAATATTCACTTATTATGGTTAAAAATAAAAACAAAACAGGAAAATTACAGATCCGTGGCTAGCCTCAGCTACTTAGTGAGGCCCTACACAACTTTATGAGACTCTGTTTCAAAATATAAAATAAAAAAAAAGAACTGGGGATGTAGCTTGGAGGTAGAATGCTCATGGGTTCAATCACCAGTTATATAAGTAAATAAATAAATAAATAAATAAATAAATAAATAAATAAATAAATAAAATGAGTAAATGAAACATAGTGCTTAGTAAATGCCAGAATTTTTGCTAGAAATTTTAAATGTGTAGATTTTTTTTTTTCATAACAACATTCTGAGTAAAACTCACTGATGTTAAAGTATTTATTGTATACCTACCATGAGCCCAATGCTGTGGGAACTTTGTCTAGTTGTCATGTAAGTTAGATATATTATAGCCACTTTACAAAAAGAGGAGAAAATTCATTACAAAGATTAAAAAGTAATGGTGATAGGGCTCTAGGGTATACAGCTGCTGAGTGGTAGAACATTTGCTTAACATACAGGATGCTCTGGGTTTGATCTCCAGTGCCATAAACAAAGCAAAACTAACTAAAGATAAGAAATGATTGTGATAGTATTTAAATGCATTTATGCACATGTTCTTTATTTTTTGTTTAACTTTAATGTTACTTTTTTAAGTATTTGTAAAGAATAGTTAACTGTTTTATATAAGCCCACAGTTTATTTTTCTAAGTATAACATTATCTAACTTGCAAGCCATCAATCACTTCCAATTATCTAAAGCATCTAGTCTTAAATCCTGAATAATATTTAAGGTCGTTCAAACTCCTTTGTCTCCTGTTTCCCAATTCCATAATCTTGCAGAACTAATTTTCATTCCCTAAACATTACATATTGTGTCTCAACTTTGCATATGCCTTCTCAAATTCTACTTCATCTTCCATGATGATGAGCTTAAATTCACATATCACATCTCATTGAATTGCTAACACCTCTGGCAACCACTGCTAGACTTCCTCAGATAGAATAATCACTTTCTTCTATGAGCTACTATAGAAAATTAGATATGCCCTTACTACTATAGTGCATGCTCTAACAAGAGTAATGTTTTTATTTACACCAGAAAACAGACTTCTGGAAAATAACATTGTGTTTGAGGTTTCTGTTTCTCTTTTCTACTGTCTAGACTTTTGGCCTAAAAGAGGTAGTGCTCAGATAATGAAAGCTGAATAAATACCACAGACTACTTCTCCTGAGGTTATATTCCAATCCTGACCACAGAATAAGAAATTACTAGCCGGGCGTGGTGGCGCACGCTTGTAATCCCAGCATTCGGGAGGCTGAGACCGGAGGATCCGGGTTCACGGCCAGCCTCAGCTACCTAGTGAGGCACTCCACAACTTAGTGAGACTCGGTTTCAAAATAAAGAATAAAAAATAGGGCTGGGGGTATAGCTCGGAGGTAGAATGCCCCTGAGTTCAATCCCCAGTACC
>PVLC010042243.1:0-13031 GCA_004027655.1 Graphiurus murinus
TGCTCTGGGCATTCCTCTGCCCTCTGGGTTGGGGACACCTAGGTGACCAGAAAGGCCTCTTCTTCCCCAGGTCTGCTCTCTCTCCTGCATTCTCTGGCTCTTGCACTCCCCACCGCAGGCCTGTGTGTGACCTCCCCGCATGTGAACACTGCTGGGGAGAGCTGGCACCAGAGGCCTGTGGCTCCCGTCCCTGGGGCCCCAAGTGCCCTCTGTGAAACCCAATATCCCCCCAGTTGCCCACCCAGACACCTGACTCCCTCTTGGGGCCCCGCTCAGGGTGCAGGCTGTTTCCTGTCGGGTCTTGGTAACCCTCTGAAATCCCCCCCCATTCCTTCCAAATGCTTATTAAGCCATTTGCAAATCCAGGGCTGAAGCAGAGGGTGAGTTTAATAAAGCAGAAGACAGATGTCATCCATCACAGGAGCTTTGGGCTCGCACCCTCCCGGCCGCTTCTAGCTGACCAGCTGCCATTCAAAGGGGACCCCTCTTCTGCCCATGTTCCCCAGCCAGGCCCCCACTGTGTGCACATCCCTGCTGGGGAGCCCGCTCGGGAGCCCACCGGCTCTCTGCAGAGAGGGTGACTGGCCAGGAGTTGAGAGGTGGCCCAAACCCTGCAGTCCACATGAATGGAACACAGGCTGGGCCTCGACCTTAGGGCAAAACTCCGAGGCGGGACCACAACTTTAGTCACCAAAATAAATCATATTTATATTGGTGGTACAGGGAATTGAACCCAGAGGCATTCTGCCTTCATCCCCCAGATGGATTTTGTTTCTTATTTGCAAACAGGGTCTCACTAGGTTGCTGAGAGCCTCACTAAATTGCTGAGGCCGTCCTTCAACCTGCGATCCTCCAGTCTCAGCCTCCCAAGTACTAAGATTACAAGTGTGCACCACCATATGCCCAGCGATAAATCGTATTTTAATGCAATAGTTTTTTTTTTTTTTTTTCGCGGTATTGGGGATTGAACTCAAAGGCGTTCTACCTTCGAGCTACACCCCCAGCCCTATTTTTTTATTCTTTATTTTGAAACCGGGTCTCACTAAGTTTCAGAGTGCCTCACTAAGCAGCTGAGGCTGGCTGCGAACTCGGATCCTCCGGTCTCAGCCTCCCAAATGCTGGAATTACAAGCGTGCGCCACCACGCCCAGCTAATAGGTTTTTTTTTTTTTTTTTTTATTGGCAACTTAGGGTGCAAAGTATTTTATTGTTAAACTTCTAAAATGTGAAGACAGGATGCCGAGGTTAAATACTATAGCTTTCCAAAACTGTGTGCTCACGTGGAGCTCAGGTTCTGCGTGAAACACAAAACGCCTCCGAGGGCTGCTGGGTGGTGTGGCTGCTCTGAGGACCTGTGACTAGAGGAACCATTGATCATTGATCTGGTTGTGACATCCCTTTTTTTTTTTTTTTTTTTTTTTTTTTTGCGGTGCTAAGGATTTTTTTGCGGTGCCAAGGGTCTCCTGGGAGGCGTACTCCATGTACAGGAAGCCGTCCTCGTCCTTCTCGCTCTCGTACACCTCGAGATGGGGGTGGACACGCTCACCGTGCTGAGTCCGTTCACCGGGAGGAAGAAGGCTTGGTTAGCGTGGAGCTGTACGCGCCTCCTAATGACCTTGATGAGCTCGCTCATGTTGAGGTGGTCAGGCGCAAGGAACTTGGTTTTCTCCAGGATGGCAGCTGTTTCTCACCCTTGGGGCGCTAGCTCTATCATCACCAGGGTCTTGGTGGGCTGCTGCTCCTGGAGGAGCCACACAGGTCTTAGACTCTTTGCCCAAAGCTGGGGTGCTGCTTGAAGTCTTCTCTGAGGGCATGGTGCTGGAGGCATTGGGATGGCGGAGGGTCCGACTCCAGCAAAGACTGATGACTTCCTTGTGTCTGCAGTAGTTTGTTTTTTGTTTTTTGTTACTGGAGATTGAACTCAGGGGCATTCTACCTCCAAGCTACACCCCAAGCCCTATTTTTTATTCTTTATTTTGAAACAGGGTCTCACTAAGTTGCGGAGTGCCTCACTAGGTAGCTGAGGCTGGCCGCGAACCCGGATCCTCCGGTCTCAGCCTCCCAAATGCTGGGATTACAAGCGTGGGCCACCATGCCTGGCCCCAGTCCTTTTTTTATTCTTTATTAAGAAACAGGGTCTCACTAAGTTGCAGAGGGCCTCATTAAGTAGCTGAGGCTGGCCATGAACCTGCAATCATCCTGTCTCAGCCTCCCAAGTACTGGGATTACAAGCGTGTACCACCACGCCTGGCTCAGAGAGATCCTTTAAGCCCAAGTCAGACCATGTGGGTCTTCTGCTCAGAACCCCCCAGGGGCTCCCCATTGCACAGGAGTGAACTCTGGGCTCTAATTGACAGTAGCCACAGGGTCCTACATGATCTGCACCCGACTTCTCTCATATGTTTCTTATTCTTATCTCCTTTGTCCCTGGACTCTGGTCACAATAGTAGGCTGAGCACACTGCTGCCTCAGGACCTTTGCACTCCCCCCACCAACACGCTTACTCCAGGTGTCCTTCCTTCCTTCCTTCCTCTGCTCAAATATCACCTTGCTATATATGTCAAAAGCATACTGCTGCTTCCCTCGCCCCTTTGCTCTGTTTTCTTTCTCCCTCCCCTCCCTCCCTTCCTCCCTCCCCCTCCCTCCCTTCCTCCCTCTTTTCTCTTTCTTTTCTCTCTCCCTCTCTCTCTGTCTCTCTCTTCTCTCTCTCCCTCCCTCTCCTTCCTCTCTCTCTCTCTCTGTCCTCCCTCTCTCCTCTCTCTGTGTCTCTCCTCTCTCTCTCTCATCTCTCTTCCCTCCCTCTCCTCTCTCTCTCTCTCTCTCTCTCTCTCTCTCTCATCTCTCTTCCTTCCCTCTCCTCTCTCTCCCTCTCCCTCTTTCTCTCTCTCTCCTCTCTTTCTCCTCTATCTCTCTTCTCTCTCTCTCTCTCTTCCCCCCCTCCCCCAGGGCAGAGCTTGTCTCCTTGCAGTTGCGGTGCCTGGCAAGCAATAGAGACCGAGCCAGCGCCCTGTGCCAGCTGCACCTGGGTATAACCTCCGCACACCCCAGTCCTGGAGCTCCAGGCTCCCGTGTCTGTCTGCCGACCTGGGGTCCTCGTCCTACTCCAAGCCCTGCAGAAGGCACCTCCTCCATGAAGCCTGGCTCTTGGCCGAGGTGGCAGGGGCCCGAGTCGGAGCGTGAGGTTCATGAAGGGCTCTGAACAAGAGCCCAGGATTCAGCCCAGCCCCGTGTCCAACTCACTGTTTGTCCTTGGGAAAGTCACTTCTCCTCTCTGGACCTTGGTTCCCCTCTGAGGAAAGGAAAAGGGTTTGGACCAGGTCCCTCCGAGCGCTGTCCCGTCAAGACTGTGACTTTCCCACGGCCTTGGGTACCACTGCTCTCCAGATGGGCCAGTTGGATGCTCCAGTGACAGTCCCTACCTCACAGAATCCTTGTGAAAATCACCTGCGGGCAGGAATCCCTCATGCACAGTGACTCAGAAAGTACCCAAAAGTACTCGGTGAATTTGAGCAGAACAGACATGGAGGATTCTAGACTGTTACAATTGGCTGTGTGTGTGTGTGTGTGTGTGTGTGTGTGTGTGTGTGTGTTACTGGGGATTGAACCCAGGGGCATTCTACTTCTGGGCTATACCCGCAGTCCTATTTTTTATTCTTCATTTTGAAACAGGGTCTCAGTAAGTTGTGGAGGTCCTCACTAAGTAGCTGAGGCTGGCCACGAACCAGATCCTCCTGTCTCAGCCTCCCAAGTACTGAGATTATAAGTGTGCACCACCACGCCCAGCTACAATTGGCTTTTTTTTTTTTTTTTTTTTTTTTAAGGTAATGAGGATTGAATCCAGGGACATTCTACCTCGGAGCCCCACCCCCAGCCCTACTTTTTCTTCTTTATTTTGAAACAGGGTTTCACTAAGTTACAGAGGGCCTCACTAAGTAGTTGAGGCTGGCCACGAACCCGGATCCTCCTTCTCAGCCTCCCAAGTACTGGGATTACAAGCATGTGCCGCCACGCCCAGCTACAATTGGCTTTTTGTGTTTTACTAACTACACATATTTATGAACAACAGCAGCCGCAAACACTAGTTCCCCAGGAAATAAAGCAGCTGAGCAGGGTGCGGGCAGGAGGAGCTCCTCCAGCTTGCTGGCTCTGGGTTGTTCTGGCTGCTTCTCAACCCAGCCCACCTGGCGGCTGCCCTCTGGCCTGGCTCCAGGGGCTCCTGGCTGTGTCCTCTGCTCCCAGCCTCCTCCCTCCTGCGGCTCCTGTTCCCTGTCCCCTGAGCCTGGCTCCGGGCCGCCTGACCCTGGCCTGGCCGCGGCTCACCCTTCACACCCGGATGCCGGAGCCAGTGCTGGAGCTGGAGGCCCGCTCGGGGCCGGGCTGGGGGCCAGCTCGACATCTGGCATCCATTACCAACAGTGGCTGTGGAGTAGACTCCTCTGCCTGCCACTCACCTATCTGCCGGGGTGACAGAGGAGATGGGAAAAAGGTTTTCACAGCTGGAATAAATTGAGGGGGAGAGGAGGGGGAGGGCCAAGAAGAGACAAAAAACAACATGGAACTCAAGACGGGCCGGGGTGGGGGAGAGACAGTATTAGAGGAGGTAATGAAGAAAATATGTGCGTGTGCGTGCCCTGGGTGTGTGTGCGCGCGTATGTGTGTCTGTGTTTGCACACACATGGGTCTGGGTAAGTGTGAACGTAAGCATATTTGTTTGCATGTGGGGTACATGTGAGTTTGTGTATCTGTGTGTGTGTGTGTGTGTGTGTGTGTGTGTGTGCGCGTGTGCTCCCAGTCTACCACCACTGAGCATCCTCAGCTCTTTATTTTTATTTTGAGGCGGGGTCTCACTAAGTTGCCCAGGCTGGCCTCCAACTTGCCATCCTCCTGTCTCTGCCTCTGGTCTCTTATTTAGGGTGGTTGAGGGTGTTTACGTGGGGGCGTCCCACGCTGACTGCAGACCGGGCACGGGTGAGTGTAAGCGTATTTGCTTGGGTGTCGGTGCACGCGAGTATTTCAGACTTGAGCCAGGGTCTTGAGAGCAGGGCTGGGGTGGGGGAGAAAGAGAGGGGGAGAGCAGGGCGGACAGGCCAGGAGGAGGTAGATACCGAGAGGGCCCGAGAGGGCAAGGAAAATGGAGGGAAAAAGAACTGCAGAAAGCTACAGACCTCAGACACGAGGAAAGAATCTGAGCTCTCCAGAAAACCCCAGTGGCCGCACTGCGCCTTCCTCACCGGCTGGTGCTGGCTTCAGGACCTGAGCCACATCCATCTGCGGGCGGGGTGCCGGTGACAGCCAGGCCAGGCTCCCGCCTCCCCCACCTGCTGACCCCACGGCTCCCTCCCCTCCCCCTCACTTTCTCCCTCCCTCCCTCCCCATCTGCTCCCCATTGACAGGACGATGCTTTTTCAATTGCCCGCTCATTAGTCACCGGGATATTGTCCCTGCGGCCCCTCCCCCAGCCTCCCACCAGGCCCCGCTTGTAGGGACGAGCCTGGGCAGAAGGACCCTGGGAGGCCCCTGGGGTGTGCGAGGGCTGCCTCGCTCTCATAACATTATCCCTGCGGAGTCCATAAAAGCCCCCTCTAGCGTTACAACATTTGAGAGCCTATTAAGTTTTAAGGCCTCGGACCTCCGGGGAGGGAGGCGCGGTGTCACGGGTGTGTCGTGCGGCCATCAGAAGGGGGACTGGCTGGGGCCAAGGAGAAGGCAAAGGCCTCAGGCCTGCAGGGCCCGGGAGAGGGCTGAGCTGGCTCAGGATTCTCTGAGTCCAGTGGGTGAAGCGGGTAAGACTGGAGCGGGGGCGGGGCCAGGCTTTCCCCCTGAGTCTAGCAGGGTTGAGGGGGCGAGGGGCTTCCTTGACCCTGGAGCCCTCAGGACCTGTCTTTCTCTGGCCTCCTCAGCGGGCCTCTACCGTGGGGGGGGGGAGAGGTGGCAGCCGACTCCCTCTACATTTATTTATTTATTTATTTATTTATTTATTTATTTATTTATTTTGCAGTACTGGGGATTGAACTCAGGGGCATTCTATTTTTTATTCTTTATTTTGAAACAGGGTCTCACTAGGTAGCTGAGGCTGGCCTCGAACCCGGATCCTCTGGTCTCAGCCTCCCAAACGCTGGGATTACAAGCGTGCGCCACCACGCCGGCTCTCCCTCTACATTTATTGCCAACTTCCGTCTGGAGGCCGGGGCTTGGGGTGTTCCTCTGCACCCGCCGCCCTCAGAGTCCTTTGGAGAAGACGGGGAGCCCGGCCCAGGGCAGGAAAATCTGTGCTCCACCCAGGCCCTGCCTTTGAGGAGACCGTCCCGGATCCTGGGCTTGTTTTGGGGCGGAGGCTGTGTGTCTCGCTTTCTCTAGCTGTTACATGAGGGTGCTGGACTACCTAGATTCTGAACTTGTACTCAGCCTCGGACTCTAATTTCAGTACCAGGCGAGAGGGGACAAGATGATTATGCTCAGGTAAGAAAAACAAAAACAAAAACAGCACCTTTACAGTGATGGCTGGCACGGCTGGACGCTGCCACGTCAACGGCATTTTACAGAGCTCTGCTTACTGCAACCCCCTGTACGGCCACTGGTCACCCCACTTGACCAGGGAGGCAAATCGAGGCGGAGGGAGACAGAGTGGCTGCCTGGGTGGACCGCTCTAGGCCTTGTTGCTTCTACCTGTCTGTCTGTCTGTCTATCTATCTATCTATTTCTATTTATTTTCCAAACTGGGAATGCAACCCAGGAACATTTTACCTCCCCCACCCCCAGCCCTATTTTTTATTTTATTTTGAAACAGGGTCTCACTAAGTTGAGGAGGGCCTCATGAAGTAGCTGAGGCTGGCCTCGAACCTGCGATCCTCCTGTCTCAGCCTCCCAAGTATTGGGATTAAAAGCGTGTGCCACCACACCAGGCTGTCTTGCTTTCTTCTTATGTATGTATGTATTGTGGTACTGGGGATTGAAACCAGAGGCCTTCTACTTTCTTCTTTTTTTTGGTACTGGGGATTGAACCCAGGGTCATTCTGCCTCTAAGCTATATGCCCAGTCCTATTTTTATTCTTTATTTTGAAACAGGGTCTCACTGAGTTGCAGAGGGCCTCACTAAGTAGCTGAGGCTGGCCGAGAACCTGCGATCCTCTCAGTCTCCCAAGTACTGGGATTACAAGTGTGCGCCACCACACCTGGCTCGAGGCCTTCTACTTTCTAGCTACACCCTCAGCTCAATTTTATTTCTTATTTGGAAACAGGGTCTTGTTAGGTTGATGAGAGTCTCACTACTTGGCTGAGGCTGTCCTTGAACCTGCAATCCTCCTGTCTCAGCCTCCCAAGTACAGGGTTTACAGGCATGCACTATCATGTCCAGCTTCCTTTCTTCCTTCGTTCCTTCTTTCCTTCCTTCCTTCCTTCTTCATTCTTCCTTCCTTCTTCATTCTCCTTCCTTTTTATTGTTGTGCTGGGTATTGAGCTTAGGGTCATTCTACCTCTGAGCTACACTCCCAGCCCTATTTTATTTTTGTTTATTTTGAAACAGGGTCTTGACAAGTTGCGGAGGGCCTCACTAAGTAGCTGGGGTTGGCCACAAGCTTTCAATCCTCCTGTCTCAGCCTCCCAAGTACTGGGATTACAAGCGAGCAACACCACACTATTTAGATCCTTGCGTGGCCTGGATCCCCTTAACCTGTTAGGTGCCAGGACTCAGAGTGCGCATGGTGGACAAGGAACAGCCCCGTCCCCTAGTTGTTCTCAGTGCCAAAGTGCATGTCCTTGAGGTCAGCCCCTCGGAGCCTCGTTTTCTCCTCTGCGCGAGGGACAGCAGTGGCACCTCCCTGGTGGCTTGGGTTAAGTGATGGAAAACAGGCACACACCAGCACTTAGCACAGGGCCGGCTGACATGGAGGGCCTGTGTGTTAGTTACATGGGTCATTGTCAGCATGATCTGCACAGGAGGGTCAGTGCTGTGTGCAGTGTGGTCGAGGTGCGAGGAGGTGGCAAAGGCTGTCGCAGGGCCACCCCCCCCACCCCGCCTCACTTTGCCTGAGGGAGCCTGTGGTGTGAAGAGAAGAGTAATATTTCAGCCGGGCGTGGCAGCACATGCTTGTAATCCCAGCACTTGGGAGGCTGAGACCGGAGGATCTGGGTTCTCAGACAGCCTCAGCTACTTAGTGAGGCCCTCCACAACTTAGTGAGACCCTGTTTCAAAATAAAGAATAAAAAATAGGACTGCGGGCATAGCCCAGAGGTAGAATGCCCTTGGGTTCCATCCCCAGAACTGGGGAAAAAAAAAAAAAAAAGAAAAGAAAGAAAATAGTAATATTTGCAGAGCACATTTGTAGTGCACTCTTTTTAGGATTTCAGTTCAATTCTATATATATATATTTTTTACCGTGTGTCGACTGTGAGGGGCCTTCACATCTATTACTCCTTTTTTTTTTTTTTTTTGCGGTACTGGGGATTGCACTCAGGGGCATTCTACCTCCGAGCTACACCCCCAGCCCTATTTTTTTATTCTTTATTTTGAAACCGGGTCTCACTAAGTTGCAGAGGGCCTCACTAGGTAGCTAAGGCTGGCTGCGAACCCGGATCCTTCGGTCTCAGCCTCCCAAATGCTGGGATTACAAGCGTGCGCCCCCACGCCCGGCTTCTATTACTCCTAATAGGAGAATTCTTCCCCTCAGTGCTGGCACACACACACTTGCACACACACCCCCGTGCATACACGTGTGCACACGTACCCTTCCTCCTGCTTGCACACGAGTGTGAGCACATGCACACACATACATACTTGCATGTGTGCACACTTGAGGCTGGCCGCCGCTTGCCTCCTCCACTTCCTCAGCCTTCACATATGTTTTGCTGTTAACTCAGTTGAGTGCAGCTTAAACTCTTGGCTGAGCACAGTGGCACGCACCTGGAACCCCACTACCTTGGAGGCTGAGACAGGAGGATCTCAGGTTCAACGACAGCCTCAGAAACTTAGTGAGATCCTGTTTCAAAAAAACAAAAAGTGTGTAGCTCAGAGATAGAATGCCCCTGGTTCAATCCAGTATCCATCAAACCAACCAGCCAACCAACTAACCAACCAACCAACCAACCAACCAAACAAATAAACAAATAAAACACCCACACTGGGCGTGGTGGCACATGCTTATAATCCCTTTACTTGGGAGGCTGAGACAGGATGATGGCAGGTTCGAGGACAGCCTCAGCAAGTAATGGGAGTCATCAACCTAGTGAGACTCTGTTTCCAAATAAGAAATAAAATCGGGTTAGGGGTGTAGCTTGAAGGTAGGATGCCTCTGGGTTCCATCCCCAGTACCCCCCCCCCCAAAAAAAAAAACCAAACAAACAAAAAACCACCTGCTAGACCTCTGACCAGGCTGGAACCTGGATGGACATCTGAAGTGACCCTGCAGAGCCCTATCAGTGAGCAGAGTTTTGTGGGTCAGAGAAAAGCACGGAGCTGTGATTAGCACAGGGGCCTGGGGAATCCGCCAGCCCCATTCAAATCCTCGCTCGACCACACAGAGTTCTGCGACTCTGGCCACGTGGCTGAACTTCTTGTGCCTCAGGTTCCTCATCCGTCAAGTGGAGAGGGTGACAGTAGCCACTTGGGGCAGGCCGGCACGCCTGTTGTGGTGTCTGGCAGGCTGTCGGCAGTGGCGCTGATGCCCTGTGGGGTTTAGGACCTACCCGCAGCGATGACTGCCCAGACTGTGCCTTTTGAGCACCACTGTGAGGGTCCCTCAGTAGTCCACTCTGGGTCCTTTGGGCCAATATATTTAACCCTATGTAACTACTCCTGGGATTCAGTAGCTGATTGTCTTCATGTGAGAGAGTTTAGCAGATTCCTTACAATCTGACTGTATTTAGGGGAAGCTATCCATCCTTTCCTTTTCTTTTCTTTTCTTTCTTTTCTTTTTTGCAGTACTGGGGATTGAACTCAGGGCTATACCTCCGAGCTATACCTCCAGCCCTATTTTTTATTCTTTTATTTTGAAACCAGGTCTCACTAAGTTGTGGAGTGCCTCGCTAGGTAGCTGAGGCTGTCCGTGAACCCGGATCCTCTGGTCTCAGCCTCCCGAATGCTGGGATTACAAGCGTGCGCCACCACGCCCGGCTCATCCTTTTCTTCAGGAAATATTTACTGACCACTTTCTATGTGCTGGGTACCAGAGACACAAGGGTGACTAACACGCAGAGCCTGCTCCTGAGAAGCCGGCCAGAGGGGTGGTACACCAGTCGGTGACAAGAGCTATGAGGGGTGCAGTGGCTTGGATTTGATGTCTCCCCAGCCCTCAAGGAAAAAAGTAGCAATGTTGGAGGCGGGGCTTGGTTGCTAAGGAGGGGTCCCTGGGGGTGTGGCCTTGGGGTTGTGTATGGTCTTCTCTTCCCCCGCTCTCTTTCTTGATTCCAGCCTCCATGACCTGAGAGCAGAGCCTCTCCTTCTCCCTCTCTCTGCTTCCTGCCGCCATGCCCTGAGCTCCGCACACCAGGCCTGACAGGGACTGAAACTCTGAAATCTCCAAAAACTGTGAGCAAATAGATCTTCCTTCCTGTCAGTTGTGTGATCAGATTTTTTTTTTTTTTTTTTTTTAATCATGGCAGTGAGAATGTTGACTGAAATAAGTGGTAAGCTCAGGGGCTGAGGGGGGAGCCCAGGAAAGGGCCCCCAACTGCAGATGGAGGGGAAGGGGCAGGAAAAGGGGCTGGAGGGACTGAGCACAGGGGGTCACTGGAGGTAGGTGGAGGACATTGCAGGCTGCAGGGCCAGGGCAGAGCTGGTGGAGGGTCACAGGAGTCGGGAACCATGCTGAGGACATGCCGCCGTGCAGGGCAACGTGCACCCTCTCCAAGGTGTCCTGGAGGGCCTCTGCTCCCCATCATGCACCGAATCATAGCATCTGTGGTAAGACCAGACCAAGCAGCCGGCTTCTGTTGAGGGCACTGGCTTTTTGAAAATGATGTCTCCCTTAAACCTGAGAATCATGTTCAGGTTGTGAGAGCCTTGCTGGACAAATGGGCAATGCAGATGGACAGCAAATGATGTCCTCCATCCCGACTCCCTCAGTATACATGTGCACTTGTGGGTTTAAATGGCCTCTCTCCCTCCCTCCCTCTCCCTCTCCCTCTCCTTGCTGGTTTGAGTCAATTCTCATGTGCTGTGACTATCCTAGAGCCCGGTTCATACAGCCCCCACCAGTTGGCGTGGCTCATTCCCCGGGGCTGTGGTAGTGATGTTCCTGAGACCAACCAGTGTGGCATCCCCTTTATTCTTCAGAGAGGCAGCAGAGGTCAGGTCAGGGTAAGCAGCAGAGCTGGGGTTGCTGCTCCTTGTCTGCCTCCTGTGTTTACCAAGGTGGCTCTGGACCCAAGTGGAAGCTGTGATGTCATAGAGAAAGGACCAGATTTCATAGGAGAGGCAAGTTCACCGTGGGCCACACACCTGCTCTAGGTCTCTTGCTTCTATTGCTCTGGCTTATCCCAAAGTCTCACAATTTTTCTCCTCCTCCTCCTCCATTTCTTTTATTTGTATTTTGTGGTGCTGAGGCCTTTTGTATGCTAGGCAAACCCTCTACCACTGAACTACACCCCTAGTCCCCCAATAATAATACTGCTATATAATACAAGTAGAACATCCCCAACCTAGAAATCCAAAACCTGAAATGCTCCTATTGGAACATTTGGATGACTTACCGCCAGTGGATTGAGCAATGCTCAGAAAGGTTAGGATTTTGGAGCATTTTAGATTTGGGGTTTTCAACTGTAGGCTAGTCAGCCAATAGAGTCGGTGCAAATATTCCAGTGTTCAAAAGATTCTGAATTCTGAAGCACTTCTGTTTCCAAGCATTTTAGATAGAAGACACTCAACATGTACACATATAGGCACAGATTATAAGTGTACAGCTTGATGAATCTTCACAGAATGAACACACCCATGTAACCAACATGCCGAAGAAGAAACAGAACATTCAGTAGCACCTTGGGATATTGCTTTGTGCCCCAGGCAGAAATCAATCTCTCTCTCTCTTTTTTTTTTTTTCAGTACTGGGAATTGAACTTACAGGCATTCTACCTCCTAGCTACACCTTGAGTCCCATTTTTTTATTCTTTTTTTTGTTTTTGTTTTGTTTTGGTTTTTTTTTGTGGTACTGGGTATGGAACTTGGGGGCATTCTACCTCCGAGCTACATCCCCAGCCCTATTTTTTATTCTTTATTTTGAAACAGGGTCTCACTAAGTTGCAGAGGGCCTCACTAAGTAGCTGAAGCTGACCAAGAACCTGGATCCTCCCATCTCAGCCTCCCAAGTACTGGGATTACAAGCGTGCGCCACTATGCCCAGCTTGTTTCTGTCTTCTTTTACTCACTATTATGTTCATGAGATCCATTTACATTGTCACACGGAAGAATAGCACATCCTTTCTCATTCCTTTTTAGTAGCCCATTGTATGAATTTATCTCAGTTGATTTCTGCATTCTACTGTTGAGATTTTTGGAATTACCTATAATATTGCTGTGAATATTTGCTGATGAGTAGAATTTCTGGGCCATCAGGTATGGATGTGTTCAGTGTTAGTAGATAATGCCAAACAGTTCTCAGTAATTGTGGAGCCAGTGCACACGCCCACCAGCAATGCATCAGCGTTCTAGTTGCTCCACGGCCTTATCAACACTTGAGCACGTCTTGTTATTTTAACCACTTTGGTATATGTAGGGTGTCATTGCATTATGGTTTTAATATTTGTATATCTCTGATGACTAATAAAATTGAATCTCTTTTCTTGTGCTTATTAGCTATTTGGGTATCTTCTTTGAGTGAAGTTCTCATTCCAGTTTTTTGCCCATTTTCCTATCTTTTAAAAAATTTATTTGAAGCTGGGTGTGGTGGCGCACGCTTGTAATCCCAGTATTTGGGAGGCTGAGACAGGAGGATCCCGGTTTGTGGCCAGCCTCAGCTACTTAGTGAGGCCCTCTGCAACTTAGTGAGACCCTGTTTCAAAATAAAGAATAAAAAATAGGACTGGGAGTGTAGCTTGGAGGTA
>PVLC010042244.1:0-12789 GCA_004027655.1 Graphiurus murinus
TGTGCCACAGGGAGAAAAGAAGTACGTAAGAGCCCCAAGCAAACCAGAAGTTTTTCAAACTGTGTATGAGTAAACAAGTAATGACACATCCATATCATGAGAGAGAAAAAAGAACACACAACTGATACTCAACCACATGGATGATTCTCAAGAATTGCAGTTGGTGAAGAAAGCCAATCTCAGAAGGAAATAAAATGCATTACATTTATATAACATCTGGGAGATAACAATTACTGTGATGCAGAACATAATACTAGTTGCCAGGGGTTAGGGACTGGGAACAGGAGGTGTGGCCATAATGAACAGCATGAGAGAGACCTGTAGTGACAGAAGACTTCTGTATTTTGTGGTGGCTGTTACATAAATCTACATGTGACAAAAGTGCATAGAACTATAAACACACGCACATTGACATGCTAAAACAAACTTCATAAGGGGGACCAGTGTATTTGGAGTTGTTATCTTTTCCTCTTTCTTAAGAAAGACTAAAAAAACAAAAACCCTTTACCTGTGTTGGAGTTGAATAGGCCTTCTTTGGTCAAATCAATAACAAAATCAAGTTTCTTCTTTACAGCCTGAAAAGTTATTATTAAAAAAAAAAAAAATGAGGTTTTGCTTTGACAGAAAATGTTTGGAAAGGATGAAACAACTAATTTTAAATATATATATATGTAGTGCTGGGGATTAAACCCAAGGCCTTGTGAACATCAGGCAAGTGTTCTTCCACTGAATTATACCCCAGCCCTAGGTTAACATTTAGAAGCTAGAGACTGAATGTCTTCTAATTCTCTATGGTTTAGTTTAACGTTACTATGAAGGAGAAGCCCTTCATAAAATACTGCATGGTTTCTGAGAGTATGACCGAGTGTTTCAATGAACCATGGTTATGAATTATGTTTATCACTAGTGCTCTGCTTTCCAGGGTGTAAGCTGGCCTAGCACTCAGTCAGCTAACTAGCCACACATTAGTACTCTACTTAAGTTAGCCTGGAACCTGGTTGTGAAAACTAGTTACATATTAATTTCTGTGTGACACAAATGCATTACAGAAATGGAAGGTTGGTGAAGGAAGAATACATTGGAGACACTAACCCCTACTTCCCAAGAAACTAGCCTAAGAATGAATAATAAAAGTCATTCAACATTTAGCAACACTAGTTTTTAGAACTATCATAGATAAATGAATATTAAGAGACAACAATTATTACCCACCTTAGCTGTAGTTATGACATGTGAATTGTTGGAATTTCTTGATGTAATTTTTCTACTATCTGAAAAAAAATTATTAAAATATGAACACATTTGAGAAGTTTACTCAACTATTTATGGACATTGTAATATATGGATGCTGAAACAATAATAATGTGGCTACTAATTAAATGTTAATTATATAGTCATAAAAAGTAACTCAATTACATTTACCTATTCCAAAAATTGATTACCAAATTAAAAAAAATACCTTGGGGTTGCCAGGCGTGGTGGCGCACACTTGTAATCCCAGCATTCGGGAGGCTGAGACCGGAGGATCCAGGTTCGAGGCCAGCCTCAGCTACCTAGTGAGGCACTCCGCAACTTAGTGAGACTCGGTTTCAAAATAAAGAATAAAAAATAGGGCTAGGGGTATAGCTCAGAGGTAGAACGCCCCTGAGTTTAATCCCCAGCACTGCAAAAAAAAACAAAAAAACAAAAAAACAAAAAAAAAACCTTGGGGTTAAAAGACTTTTTTCATAATATAACTTGTGATCCTCTTGGCTCAGCCTCTCAAGTAGCTGGGATTATAGGCAAGTACCACCACATCCAGCTGAAATACTTTTACAATATCTTCAAATTAAGATTGCTTAAGCCGAGTGTGGTGGCGCATGCTTGTAATCCTAGCATTCGGGAGGCTGAGACCGGAGGATCCAGGTTCGCGGCCAGCCTCAGCTACCTAGTGAGGCCCTCCGCAACTTAAGGAGACTCGGTTTCAAAATAAAGAATAAAAAATAGGGCTGGGGGTATAGCTCAGAGGTAGAATATCCCTGAGTTCAATTCCCAGTACCGCAAAAATAAAATAAAATAAAATAAAAGCCAGGCGTGGTGGCGCATGCTTGTAATCCCAGCATTCAGGAGGCTGAGACTGGAGGATCCGGGTTCACAGCCAGCCTCAGCTACCTAGTGAGGCACTCCGCAACTTAATGAGACTTGGTTTTAAAATAAAGAATAATAAAAATAGGGCTGGGGGTATAGCTTGGAAGTAGAATACCCCTGAGTTCAATCCCCAGTACCACAAAAAAAAAAAAAAAAAAGATTGCTTAAGATGGTTGAGTAACACGGTTCCTGGAACCAGTTAGAAACTTGGTTTAAAAAAACGTAGAGATAATTAAATTACCTCATAAGTAGAGGAAAAGCTTTCTGAAATGATGCAAACACTTGAATATACTAAAATATGAAATGAAAAGAGTTGTAGATAAGAAATCACGGGCAAAACAAGATGGTTACTTTAAGAGAGAAGAAATGTATCATTGGAAATCTAAAGATTTTGCAAAATATAGTAAGACAAACTAATAAGCAACAAAGTTACAAAACAAAAAAGCAAAGAACCCTTATAATCCTAGCATTGGGAGGCTGAGACTGGAGGAGGATCTGGGTTCAAGGCCAGCCTCAGCTACCTAGTGAGGCACTCTGCAACTTAGTGAGACCTGGTTTCAAAATAAAGAATAAAAAATAGGGCTGGGGGTATAGCTCGGAGGCAAAATGCCCCTGAGTTCAATCCCCAGTACCACCAAAAAAAAAGCAAAGATAATATAGAACAAAAGCTGGATGCAGTGGATGTGTTTATAATTCAGTACTTGGGAAGTTAAGACAGGAAGATCGAAGGTTCTAGTGCTTATAACTTATCAAGTCCCTATTTCAAAATTAAAAATAAAATAGGGCTGGGGATGTAGCTCAGAAGTAGAGCATCCCTAGGTTCAATTCCAGTACTGCAAAGTAAAACAGCAAACAAACAGATAAAACTTTAAATCTAAAATAGGCTATAAGCTAATGTAACAGATAAAAGACAGAAAACCAACTATAACTACCACCAACAGAGGTCAAGCCAAACAATTAAAAACAATATATGTGGAAGTAATTGTTAACCAGCAAGATCATTGGGCACGTACATAAATGAAGGCTATAAATGGGTAAAACACAAGGTTAAAAAGAAATGTCAATTATATTAAGAAATCATTTCTCTATCTGGGTATTATTAATCACAGATCTAAATTAGAACATTTTTTAGTGCAGACATTTTTATTTTATTAAAAGGTATTCTTTAACAAATATTTATGTAAGCTTTCTAATTTGATAGATCATCTTCTAGACAACTTAAAATACCTGTTTGATTTGATGTAATTGGAGTTGTTGAATTAGGACCTTCCACAGAAATCAACGTAACATCATCAATGTTACTAAAATAAAAATAAAAATAAATAAAATATGCATTATCAGGCTTAAACATGCAACCAGTGGTTAGAATTCCTTTAATATTTCATAACATTTTTTTTTACTAGGACAATTGGAGGGAGATGTAAGTCAAATACTAAAGAAACCTCATGTATTACCAATTCATTTGTATGATGAAAAGTACATGGGAATTCAATAATAGATCCATAAAACATAGTAGGAAACTATTTACAATAACTACAAATGTGTAACATATAAATGTACAAAATATTCAAATATTACTCCAGCATGTGTTTACTTTCACAGAAATAAAACATACAACTGAAAAAAATCATTAAGACCCATAGACATTTTGACTTTTAAAGATACAGGACAATAATAAATGATATTAAAAAATAAATGCTACTATTTTGTATCTCCTACAGCAGCAATATTTACCACAAATTTTCTAAACTGAGGTAAGGATGGTGAAGGATGTCGATTATATTTATAGAATATTCTGAGCCAGAGCTCACCTTCTGCTGTCCTTTTGACCTTGATCCCATTTTCGCAAGTTTTGACATTTTGAATCAAAGTTTTGAGAATTGCATTAAGTTCATTAAAATGCTAGGTAAAATTTCCAGCAAAATTATAACATTTTATTGTAGATTCCACTTCTTTTTAGCATTTGTATTGAGGCCTAGGATCCATTTTTATTGGTTCATTGTAATGGTACATGACAGAGCAATTCATCAAGATATGTTACTTGCACGTAATTGTTTTGTTCCCTGAACCTTGTTCCCTCTTTCCTCTTGATCCACTTCCACAGCTCTACTGGTCTCTGTCCTAATTTTCATGAGATCCTTTTTCTTTTCTTTTTTCTTTCTAGCTTCCACATATGAAAGAAAACTTGGAACCCTTGATTTCCTGAGTCTGGCTGATCTCACTTAGCACAATGTTCTCCAGTTCCATGGGTTTTCCTGCAAGTGACAGAATTCTTCTTTAGTGCTAAAACTCCATTGTGTATCTACACATTTTCTTTATCCATTCATCTGTTGATGGACACCTTGACTCATTCTGTAGGTTGGCTGTTGTGTATTATGTTGCTGTAAACATGAGTATGCATGTATTACCATAATTTCCTGACTTTAATGCTTTTGGAAAGATACTAAGGAGTATTGCTGGGTCATATGGTGGTTCCATTCCTAGCTGTCTTTTCCCCAACATGTGTTTTGGGCAACTTTGTCAAGGACCAGCTGGCTGTAATTGCATGGATTTATCTCTGGATCTTTTATTCCACTGATGTATGAGTCTGCTTTTATGCCAATACCATGCTGCTTTTGTTACTATAGCTCTGTAGTATGGTTTGAAATCAGGTATTGTAATGCCACCAGCATTGCTCAGAATTGCTTTGGGTATTTCTGGGTCTTTTGTTCTTCCATTTGAGTTTTAGTTTTGTTTTGTTTTTTTTTTTAGTTCTGTGAAGAATGTCATTGGTATATTGATAGGAATTGTGAATTTGTAGACTGCCTTTGGTAGTATTTATTCTGCCTATTCAAGAACATGGGAGTTCTTTCTGTCCTGGTGTCTTCTTCAGTGTTATTCAGTGTTCGATAATTTTCTTTGTAGAGGTCTTTTACTTCCTTGGTTAGATTTACTCCTTTATCGTTGTCTTTTGAGGCAATTAGGAATGAAATTATTTTCCTGATTTCCTTTCCAGTAAATTCATTATTGGTCTATAGTAAAGCTATTGAATTTTACAGGTTGGTTTAGTATCCAGTTACTTTGTTGAATTTATCAGCTCTACAAGTCTTCTGGTGGAGTTCTAAAGGTCTTCTAAGTATGTCAAATGCAAACATAATTTCACCTGTTTCTATATGTATCCCTTCAATTTCTTTCTCTTGCCAAATTGCTCTACCTAAAATTTCAAGTACTATATTAAAAAGGAGTCATAATAGTAGACATGTCTTATTCCTGTTTTCAGAGTAAATACTTTGTTGTTCTCCATTAAGTATGACATTGGCTTTGGGTTTGTTGTATATCATCTTTATGGTGTTGAGGTAAGTTCCTTTTATCCCTAATTTCTTCCGTGTTTTCAGCATAAGTGGGTGGGCACTGTTTTTTTTTTTTCCGGTACTGGGAATTGAACAGAGGGGCATTCTACCTCCGAGCTATACCCCCAGCCCTATTTTATTTTTTTTTTATTTTGAAACAGGGTCTCACTAAGTTGCAGAGTGCCTCACTAGGTAACTGAGGCTGGCCACGAACTCGGATCCACCGGTCTCAGCCTCCCAAATGCTGGGATTACAAGCGTGTGCCACCACGCCCAGCGGCACTGGATTTAATTGAATGCTTTTTCTGCATCTATGGAGATGATCATGTGACTTTTCTCCTTAGTTCTATTGATGTGAATTCCACTTATTTACATGTTAAACCCATCTTGTAGCCCTTAATTGAGCCAACTTGATATGATGTACAATGTGGTTTTGAATGTAAACTATTATTTTATTAAGTATTTTGCCAACTGTGTTCATCAAGGATAGTGGCCGATAGTTTTCAGATGTGTACTTACCTGGTTTAGGTCTTAGGGTGATACTGGCTTCATAAAATGAATTTGGGAGTATTCTACCCTTTCTATTTCATGGAATAATTTGAGGAACACTGGCAATAGTCCCTCTTAAAGGTGTGATAGAATTAAACTGGGAATCCATCTGGTCTTGGGCTTTTCTTAGTTGCAAGGCTTTTAATTACTGCTTCAATTTCATTGTTTATTGGTCTGCTTAGGTTTTCTATATCCTTGGTTCAATTTAGGCAGGTTGTATTCACCAAGAAATATGTTAATTTCCTCAAAACTTTCCAATTTATTGAAATATAAGATTTCAAGATAATTTCTAGGGATCCTCTGGATTTTTGCGTTCTCTGTATTTCCTGTTTCACCTCTAATTTTATTTAGGTCTTCTCTTTTGCTAATATTGGCAAAAGCATTTATTAATCTTGTTTATTTTTTCAAAGAAACATCTCTTTGTTGCATTGATCCTTATATATTTTTTTTCATAGTAGGACTGAACCCAGAGGCATTCTACCTCCAAGCTATACCCTCAGCCTGATTTTATTAGAAACAGTCTCATTAGGATGCCGAGAGCACTGCTAAATTGCTGAGACTGATTTTGAACCTATGATCCTCCTGTCTCGGCCTCCCAAGTACCGGGATTACAAGCATGCATCACCAGGCCCAGCTCGGATCCTTTGTATTTTTTAATTCAGTAATTTTAGCTCTGACCTTATCTTCTGCCTTTGACTTTAGAGTTTGTCCCTATTTTTCTAATGCCTTACAATGCATGTTGAGGTTGTTTACTTGGAATCTTTTTTTTTTTAATTTGGCCATTCAGTATTATAAATATTCCTTCTTAAAAACCATCCTCAAAGTGTCCCAGAGATTTTAGTACGTTGTCACTTTTCATTTGATTTTAGGAATTTTAAAATTTGTCCTTTTATTTCTTCTATGATTCAGTCCTTATTCAAAAATATACCATACAATCTCTATGTATTTATGTAATTCCTATGATTATTCTTGCCATCAATTTCTATTCCATTACATTGTGGTCTAAAAAATGCAAAGGATTGTTACCAATTTTCTGTATATGCTAACAATTGCTCTGTGGCCTAGAATATGATCTGTTTTGGAGAAGGTTCCATGAGAAGCTGAAAGCAATGTGAACTTGGCTGCTGTTGGATAAAAAATTCCATAGATGTCCATTAGGTCCATTTGACTCACAATATTTTTATAAGCCTGAAGACTCTTTACTGATCTTTTTGTCTGGATGACCTTTATGTGCGGGAGGTATGAAGACTCCCAGATTATTGTATTGGGATCTGAGTCTTAATGTGGAGTAGAGTAGTGTTTTATATAAGTAGGTGCACCGATATTCAGGGCATAATTATTTACTCTATCTTGTTGGATTGTTCCCTTTACACATATGTAAAAGAGACCAACTCTTTTCTGATGTTTTGGGTTGAAGTTGACTTTGTTGGATATGAGATAACTATGCCTTGATTTCTGGTGTCTATTTGCAAGGAGTATCGTTTTCCATCCTTTCATCTTCAGCCTGTGGATATCATTGCCTGTAAGTCTCTTCTAAACAACATATAATTGGAATGTTCAAATCCAATTTTCTAGGTTTTTTTTTTTTTGGTGGTGGTACTGGAGGATTGAACCCAGGGACATTCTACCTCCAAACTACACCTCTGAAGCTTTTTATTTTTTATTTTGAGACGGAGTCTCGCTAAGTCGCTAGTAGTCTGGCTATGTTGTTGAGGCTGCACTTGAACCTGTGATCCTCCTGTGTTAGCCTCCCATGCTCAGCTCAGTCTATGTCTTTTAATTGGGAAGTTGAGACTGCTTATATTCTATGGTTCTATAAACAAGTGTTTATTTCCTACCGTTTTAATTTTTATCTTTGTTTAATTCAGCTTACATTCTCCTTTAGTTACTCCCCTAATGGGATTTATTCCTTCTTGAGCACTGAAGTTCACATTTAATTTCTTCTATGTGTAGTAGCTCTTACGTATTTACTGTGGTGCTGATTAATCATGAATTATTTTAGTTTAGCTTTATCTTAGAAGACTTATTTCTCCGTAGATTCTGAAGGATAGCTTTGCTGATAGAAATGTTGGTTGGAAAATTATTTTCTTTCAGGGCTTTGAATATATCATGCTAAACCCTACCGGCTTTCAGAATTTACACTGAGAAATCTGGAGTAATTCTTAATGGCTTACCGGAGTATGACCTCAAATTTTACTCTTGAGGCTTTAAGATTATATTCTTGACCTCTATGCTAGGCATTTTTTTTTTTTTTTTGCGGTTCTGGGGATTGAACTCAGGGGCATTCTACCTCCAAGCTACACCCCCTGCCCTATTTTTTATTCTTTATTTTGAAACCGAGTCTCACTAAGTTGCGGAGTGCCTCACTAGGTAGCTGAGGCTGGCCGCGAACCCGGATCCTCCGGTCTCAGCCTCCCGAATGCTGGGATTACAAGTGTGCGCCACCACGCCCAGCTTATGCTAGGCATTTTAATTATAATGTATCAAAGAAAGGTTCTTTTGTATTATTTATTTATTGGCACTGGGGATTGAACCCAGGGGCATTCATTCTATCTCCAAGCTACATCTCCCAGCACTTTTTTAATTTTGAAACAGAGTTTTGCAAAGTTGCTGAAGGTCTTGCTAAATTGCAGAGACTGGAACCTGTGATCCTTTGTTTCAGCCTCCCAAATACTGGGATTATAGGCATGTGCCACCACTGCCAGCTCCATTAATCTTTTCTTTCTTTTTTTTTTGCAGTACTGGAGATTGAACCCAGGGGCATTCTACCTCTGAGCTACAACCCCAGCCCTATTTTTTATTCTTTATTTCGAAATAGGGTATCACTAAGTTGTAGAGAACCTCACTAAGTAGCTGAGGCTGGTCGTGAACTCGCAATCCTCCTGTCTTAGCCTCCCAAGTACTGGGATTACAAGTGTGTGCCACCACGCCCGGCTCCATTAATCATTTTAATAATCAACTTTCTGAATTCTCTCTCTGGAACTTCTTCTGCCTCACTACCAGTAAATTCTGTCAATGAGGTATTAATAAGTTTTTCAAAGTATCTTGCTAGCCTGTTCATGTTTTCAGAGGTTCTAAGAGCTGTATGTCTGTTGAGATAGACTCCTCTTTCTCTTTTATGTGGGGGTCCTTTGGCAAGTAGTTATTTCTTTACAATAAGTCCTGATCTATTCATAAATACTGACTTTTGATATTTGATGCTCATAAAGCACCATTTGATAATTCCTCTAATATATAAAGAACTTGTAATTACAAGTATTTTAGATTTTAGATGGAAATGCCTCTTAAGAGTTTGGGAAGTAGCCGGGCGTGGTGGCGCATGCTTGTAATCCCAGCTTTCGGGAGGCTGAGACCGGAGGATCCGGGTTCGCGGCCAGCCTCAGCTACCTAGTGAGGCACTCCACACTTAGTGAGACTCGATTTCAAAATAAAGAATAAAAAATAGGGCTGGGGGTATAGCTCGGAGGTAGAATGCCCCTGAGTTCAATCCCCAGTACCGCAAAAAAAAAAAAAAAAAAAGAGTTTGGGAAGTAAAGAACTTGAGTTATCTTAGTTTAAGGTATGAAGAGCTGAGGTTTGCTTTTTTGTCTAGTTATTTCAGCAACATTTGTTGAAAATCAAATAATCCCAGCTACCTGGGGACTGAGGCAGGAGGACAGCAAGTTCAGGGTCAGTGTGAACCTCAAAATAAAAAATAGAAAAGGGCTAGGGATATAGCTAAGTGGTAAGAGTGTCCCTGGGTTCAATCTCCAGTACCAAACATGCCCGAAAAAGTTCTGATTAAAAGATAACTGTTTTTAATCTGGATTTAAAATACATGCTGCTTAACAAATAATTATAAAGCTAGCACTCATGTAGCCATCTTTCAGGTAAATACATTTTAAATTATCAGCACTTCAGAATCCCATATGCATCTATCCTGTATCATAAACTTCCTCCGTAAATACCAATTGTGGTACTAATTTTCTTGCTTTATTCTTTAGACTTCCTATCTAGCTTTTAAATCTTTAAATAAAGTGCTTTGGTTTTTTGGCTATTTTGAACTTCATTCACATAGAAGCATACTATTTCTTTGTGTCTGCTTTTCAAAAAGCTTCTGTGGGAATAATTCATAACTTTTCAAGTGATTGCAGTCCCCTTACTTTCATTACTGTACAGTATTCCACTATGTTGATTTATTTCTTTTTAACCGCCAAGGGACATTTTTCTTCCCAGTGTTTGATTATTGTGAAAAATGCTTCTAATAAACATTTTTATACAAATATCCTATTATACATGTGTATGTATCTCTTGCTGCGTTATATATCAAGGAGTGGGACTGGTTAGTTAAAGGATACTCAGATCTTCAATTATTTCTAATAATGCCTTTTTTCCCCCTACAGCACAATATATGAATTCAGTCACCCACAATAAAATATTAAATAAAATTAATTCCCTTTATTTCAAAACCACACTAATACCTGGTATTATCAGTTTTAAATGTTTTTCCTTACCTCATATGAAATGGTATCTCACTGCAGTTTTGCTTCCCTTATTACTAATGAAGATGAACACTTTTTCATATGTTTATTCACTAACTGGAATTCCTCTTTTTGTAAATTAAATGTATAAGACTTTTGCCCATTTTCCTTTCGTATTATCTAGGTTTTACTCAATGATTTGTTGGAATTCGTTCCTGGGTACTAGTCTCTACAGTTCATTTGTACTACAAGGACCCTCTCCTATTTTATAATGCCTCTTGAGGAAAGAAGTATTTTTTTTTTTTCTGATTGAACCCAGGGGCATCCTACCTCTGAGCTACACCCCCAGTCCTATTTTTTATTCTTTATTTTGAAACAGGGCCTCACTAAGTAGCTGAGGCTGGCTGTGAGCCTGTGATCCTCCAGTTTCAGCCTCCCAAGTACTGGAATTACAAGCACCATGCCTGGCAGAAGTCAGTAATTTAATTTTTTTTATTTTATTTATTTATTTATTTTTTTTTTTGCGGTACTGGGGATTGAACCCAGAGGCATTCTACCTCCAAGCTACACCCCCAGCCCTATTTTTTATCCTTTATTTTGAAACAGGGTCTCACTAAGTTGTGGAGGGCCTCACTAAGTAGCTGAGGCTGTCCACGAACCCGGATCCTCTGGTCTCAGCCTCCCGAATGCTGGGATTACAAGCGTGTGCCACCACGCCCGGCTAGAAGTTAGTAATTTTAATGTGGTAAAATTAATCTTCTTTCATGGCAAGGGCTTAAGAAATTTTTCTCTATCCAAGTTTGCAAAGACATTCTAATTTCTAATATTTATGAACTTTAATATTAGAATGTTCAAGTATATCATTTCCCTTTAAGTTCCTTAATCTACATGTGACTATTTTGTTTTTGTTTAGACTGATACAGGGGTCCAACTTATTTCTTCTAACAGGAATAACACATAAGATAGCACCATTTACTAAAAATTAATCATTTCCCAAGTGATTTGCCATACAATCTCCATCACGTATCATATGTACATAGCATGGGGGTTTCTGGATTCCCTGTTACACTGACCTATTTGTCTTGCATTCCCCAATATTCTGTTATCCTAACTACTATAAGCTTTGCAACAATGTCCCCATCTGATATCTGAGGCCAAATTCCTTTCATTTTGATTCTCTATTTAAAGAATATCTATTCTATAACTATTATACTTACCTATACATTTTAGAATCAAATCAGTTTATGTTCCATTAAATTATATGAATTCAAACTGTATTCTATAAAATTAATTTGAACAAAAATGAAAATGTTTCATAATATTGTATAATTTAAACCACAAATAGCCAAGGATGGTGGTGTACTTGCAATCCCAGTACTTGGGAGGCTGAGATAGATTTACAGTTTTGAGGGCTGCCTCAGTAACTTAGTAAGACCCTCAACAACTTAGCTAGACCTTGTTTCAAAATAAAGATGGCTGGGGATGTAGCTTGGAGGTAGAACACCCCTGGATTCAATCTCTAGTATGAAAGAAAGAAAGAAGAAAAAGAAAAAAAGAAAAACACCACTAAAACAGACTGGAGTTATAGTTAAGCGGTAGGCCGCCCCTGAGTTTAATCCCTAGTACCACAAAATTTAAGTAAAATAAACCATAAACAGTGTATTTCTCTATTTGATTCTTCCTTAGTATCTTTCAATCATGTTTTATCATTTCCTTTAGTTATTACATATCTTGTTAAATGTATTCCTAAGCTGGGCATGGTGGTGCATGCTTGTACTTCCAGTACTAGGGAGGCTGAAACAGGAGGATCACAGGATTATGGCCAGCTTCAGCAACTTATTGAGGCCCTCCACAACTTAGTGAGATACTATTTCAAAATAAAAAATAAAATAGGGCTGGGTATATAGCTCAGAAGTCAAATATCTCTGGGTTCAAATTCCAGTACCACACATATACACCCCCCAAAAAAGTATTCCTAGGTACTGGTATGTTTTGGTGCTAATGCAATAGTAACATTTCTTTTTTAAAATTTCATTTATTTGGTATATAGGTGATTTCTTACAAACGAGGTCAGCAATCTTGCGTAACTCTAATTAATCCTAATAATCTTTCCTTGGAAAGTTAAAGTAAGGCTTATATTATTTCTTCCTAAACATTTTATACAACTTACCAATGAAGCCATTTGGACTGAGTTATGTATCTGTTACCCCCATCTGCACACTCACCATGGGCTAAGAGTACTTGTTGCAGACACAACAGTTGTATTAACTGTTGGTTTTTCTTTCAGTATAGAATATTTAGTGAATTTTTTCATATCATAGATAT
>PVLC010042245.1:0-13037 GCA_004027655.1 Graphiurus murinus
GGAAGATGTACTTACAAGCTGTGTTAACTCTGTTAATTTTGACTTGTATAAGTAAGACATTGTTGCAAGATTTTAATGTAACATTTCTTTCAGCCTGACTGGCACATTCTGACTGATAAAACTATGATTCCCTCTGCCAGTCCGTCCCCCATGGACTCGCTGGGACCATGCCAAGGTTTTCCGGTGCGTCTAGATTCTCATGTATGCCCATGATAGGTCCACGAAGGGCCCGGAGACTCAGGGCTACGTCGACACCAGTCTCTATGACGCGTGGTTGTTAAGCAGGCGTAGGACTGCACCATGCCTCCGTACCGTTTCGCAGCTTCGTGCTTTCGCTCAGGAGTAACCGGACTGCTGGCCAGGTGCCGCTGTAGGAGTGGGGTGTGGGTACTGTCTCCAAGCTGTCCCTCCAAGACAACTTAGGGGAGAAAACAACACATGAGACCAAGGAGATGGTTTAGTGCCCAAGCACCCAAGGGAGGCTCCCTGGAGCGAGAGTGTCTATGCTGGGTTTTGAAGGGTGATTAGGAGTTTGTTTGCCAAGCATTCCGGAAGAGAATGTTCCAGGCTGAGCCTGAACCTCTGGTGGCTCCTCACCACCCCCCTCGCCGCCCCGGCCCGCGCCGGGAGGCAGGCTGGGGAACCCCACTTTGCTGTCTTCCAGAGAGGCCTCGCCACCTCAGGGCCTCGGTCTCCTCGTCTGCACCCGATCCAGCTGAGGAACTCGGGGTGGCCTGCGCAGGGCCCGAGGGGCGGCACTGGGGGAGGGGAAGGGCCGAGAAGCGCCCAGTTAGGGAGCCGGGTGTCAGCCCTAGGCCTCGCTCAAGCCGAGGCGGTGGCTGTTCTGTGCGACATGAACGTGGCCCTCTGCGTTCCCAGGCCCCACGTCGGTAGGCTCAGGTCTGACCCGGGGAAGCTCTTGCAAACAACAAGCCCAGCGCCACCGTTTTGGACACACTGTAGGGAGTTCCTGTCTCTGCTACCCCAAGCCAGGGCGTCCCTCTCTGGGCTGCAGTGACCTCTCTGTCCAATGAAAGAGGCCAGCCTCGATGCCTCCAGGGGCCATGAGCCACCGGTCCACCTGAGAGCGAGCGGATGCTGGGCAGGGGCCAGAGTCGGGAGCAGCCGAGCGGGCGCCGAGTGTGGCCCCCGGAGCAGTATCAGGGAGGAGGCCGCCCAGCATGGCCGCGTCTGCTGGGTTTTCAAGAGGAGGCGGAAAGCCAGGCCTTTGTATAAAATGCCTTATTTTGAAATGTCGGCAGATAGCCAGGCGTGGTGGTGCACACTTGTAATCCCAGTACTTGAGAGGCTGAGGCAGGAGGATCGCAGGTTGGCGGCCAGCCTCAGCAACTTGTGAGGCCCTCTGCAACTTAGTGAGACCCTGTTTTAAAATAAAGAATAAAATAGGGCTGGGGGTATAGCTCAGAGGTAGAATGTCCCTGGATTCCATCCCCAGTAACCCACACGAAAGAGAGAAGGAAGGAAGGAAGGAAGGAAGGAAGGGAGGGAAGGAAATGTCAGCAGATAATCTGGAAATTTTAAAAGAGTATTTCGAACGCTGAACAGGCTGGGTTTACAGCCTCAGGTCAGAGCTGCCTAATAGATGCATGCAGAAAAATATAGTATGACGTAAGATGATATACAACATAATATAGAAAGCATAATATTATATAAAGACAAAATGTGATACGTGACATATTGATACAGCAAAACTGCTGTACGACAAAATCTAAAAATACAATTTCATAGAAAACATAATACCTAGTGAGGCACTCCACAACTTAGTGAGACTCAGTTTCAAAATAAAGAATAAAAAATAGGGCTCGGGGTATAGCTTGGAGGTAGAATGCCCCTGAGTTCAATTCCCAGTACGGCAAAAAAAAAAAAGAAAACATAATACATAGGACACAATATAATATAATAAGTTCCACGGGTAATTTTTAACTTTCTTGTGGCCACATCGAAAATACAAAGAGAAATAGGTAACGTTAACTTTATTTAGCGGAGCATATCCAGGATATCCACGATAAGATGGTCGATGTGAAATCAGACACAAGATGTTCCTCCGGCGCTGTGTTTTACCGAGTGTGTGCGTCCTGTGCCGGCTTCGGGTCTTGCTTCTGGCCGGCCTCGCCACGTGTGCGGCGGTCACATACCAGGGCTCCAGTGTGGCTGGACGCTGAGCCCCCAGCAGAGGCGCCTCTTCCCAGGCCCGCCTCCCGCCCCTGGGCCTCTCGTCCCTTCCTCCACAGCCACGCCAGGCCCCTGTGGCCGCTTTTACCCAGCCTGAGGTTGGGGCCTCCCTAAAACTCAATTCTTCACACCTAGACATTCGTTCGCGTCGTCTGGACAACACCTGTCCCCAGACCCACAATTTCCCTGCTCACTGCCGTATCATCACATGTGCTATTTGTCTCTACTCGAGATGCTTGGCAGACTCCTATTCATCCTTCAAAACCCACCTCCAACATTATCTTGCCTTCCTTCTGGGAAGTTTTCCCTTCCAAGGCCCCATAAGTCCCCAGCCTGGGCCTCCACTGTTCCTTCTTAAACTCGCCATTGTCCCATGTTTTAAGTTCCTGGAGGGTCAAGGCTGTCGCCGAGGAGCCTGGCCAAGCCGTGGTGCAGAGGTCTGGGAGCGTGGACGCGGGATGGGTCCAGGCGTGTGTGGGTGGGTCGCCCTCTGCAATCTCAGTAAACATCTGGCCGCAGGGCCTGGCAGGAAGCTGACCTCGCGGGCACCACCGGCTGGCAGCCGTGGCCAGTCTATAAATATGCTCTGAACTCGGAGCGGCCCACGTGCATTCCTGCCTCGCCTGGACTGCCCTCCCAGCGGAAGAGAGGCAGCCGGTGGCCCCTGAGCTGGCCAGGCGGTCACTCCAGTGAGGGGGACGTGCCCATGCCAGGGTCCGCTCAGGGCCTGCACCAGCGGATTACTATCTGAGTGTGTGCGGCCTGCCCAGACCCAGAGGCCGCATTTAGCTCTGGGAAGGGCTCCCCGTGCCGGCAGCCTGCTTTTCTTGGACGTGTAGGCTGTACTTACGCCGGGCTGGTGCCTGGGGAGTAATTAGAGTCTCCGGAGGGGCTGCCGGCTGTTGGCCGTAGGTGCCTGGGCCCTGTGTCTCCCGGAGCAGGCGGAGTCCGCTAAGGACAGAGGAGAAGGGGGCCTGGCCAGGCGATCGGTGTGCGGAGGGGCTCGGCGTGGAGCTGCGCACCCCCTCGAGGCATTCCCCCTTTTGAAGCCTCAGTTTCCCCACCGTGCCCTGCTAGCCCACCTCCTGCCTCTTTGGATGGGGCGAGGGCTGGTGCGGCTGGTGGTCTGGGGAGCCCAGGAGGGGCCATCGGGCCCCCAAGACACAGAGCAGCGCCGGCCTCAGGCAGGGAGAGCTCGGGTCCCCACCTGAGCAGAACGAGGGGGCGGCGTGCACCCAGCGTCCACTCAGGAGTTACAGTGGCTGTGTGGGGAAAAAACACTGGCAGCGTGGACTAGAGGAGCCCGTCTTACCTACCGGCATGGCCAAACTACCTTCAGCTCAGAATTTCAAAAGTGATCTACGAGGCAGCTCACGTTCTCTTGAACCCAGTCTTGGAGGCCAGGGTGCGTCTCCGCGCGGTGCATCTTGGGAGCCGCGTGGCCGGGGCAGGGGGCAGGTCTGCAGGCACCAGGCGATCTCCATCTGCCCCCCCCTCGGGTCACTCCACAGCCCTCCGCTGGCTGGTGGACTTGAGGGCCAGAAGATGACCAGGCGCTCAGCAGATAATGAACAAGCTCCAGAGAGGTCCAGGGAACCGGCTCAGCCTCCCCAGAGGAGACCATGGCCCTTGGTGCCCCACAGGCATCAGAGGCGTGTCAGCATGGCTCACGACACGCCTCCGGAACCTCTCAACTGAAGAGCACCGCCCCTGCTCCCGGGGAAATTTACTACGCCGGCGATGGCTTTGCCCGGGCCAGCCTCCGAGTTCCGGGATCTGGGCTGTGTGGCCGCCTCTTGGCTGATGTGACCTCGGGTTGCCTCGAGTGGGCCCCCAGGATCGAGTCAGCCCTGGGACCCCTCTACTGGGGGAGCTCCACGTGCTGCAGGAAGTTGGGGTGCTGGAAGAAGCTTCTCTTGTGGCCACGGGGAACAGGGCATGGAGCAACATGTATCCTTGCAAACATGTACACGTGTGTAACATCGCATGTTACATGTGTTGCCATATAGATAAGGCTTACCTGTGTGTGTGCATGTGTACATGCATGTGGGTTATTGAGCTAGGTGTGCCATTCTTGGGTCTCATACACCAGGCAGTGTGCCAGGTCTTTGGTGCCCCTGCTCATGACCCTCTGGGTGACACGTGACATTAATAATGTTATAATGTGCACCTGAGGCTCAAAGGCCAGAATGACTTGTGTGCAAACATATGACTGGCCCAGACACGGATGGCGACCTGGAGGTCGGTCCCCTGTGCTCTGAGGGTCATGCTGCAGCCCAGTGAGAGCTACAGGTCGTGTGGTTCAGGTGACACAGGACATTGGCACTTGTCAACCCACAGTGCCAGCCTGAACCAACCAAGCACAGACCGTGGCGGGGGGGTGGTAGCGAGCATCTATAATCCCAGTACTCGGGAGGCTGAGACAGGAGGATCACAAGTTTGCAGCCAGCCTCAGCAAATCAGCGAGGCTCTCATCAACTTAGCAAGACCCTGTTTCCTAGTAAGAATAATAAAATAGGGCTGGAGGTGTAGCTTGGAGGTAGAATGCCCCCGAGTTCAATCCCCAGTGCCAAAAAAAAAAAGCATGCTCCGTGTTCAAACAAGCCTTATACCTGCCTTCTATGTCTGCTCACAGAGGCACTTTCCATAAGTCCTTGGTGAGCTCTGGGGTCACCCCACACCCTGCACGCGAGGCCCCCCACCGTCCACACACGCGGGTTTCCCGCACACAGACCGCAGTTAGAGGTCTCGGGGCAGCTCCATGCTGGCCTGTCATTTCTAGGACCTGCTGTGTATCGCCCTGTGTTCTTTCTCATTGTGACCCCACTCGTCATCTAGCTGTGAAGCTATAATTTGTGTGTCCTTGTACAAGTGACATGGACACAACTCAGACAACACAGAAGGGATTTATTGGCTTATGAGACCGAATAGTCCACATAATCGATGGGCTTCAGGCAGAGCTGTATCCAGGTTCTCAAACAGTGCCACCGAACTTGCTTCCCTCTGTGTTGGCTCCGATCTGATCTCAGGAGACCTGCTCTAGGGTGGCTGAGAGCCAAGAGCTCGGCCTCCCCTGGCCCCGGGGAGCTTCTTGCCATGGCCCCGGGCCCAGGACCTGGGATGGACACGGTGCCCGGGGCCAGGTCTGGGCCCACCGCAGGGACCTGGAGTGCCCCCCACAGCCATCCTTTGCCCCTTTGTCCTCCATAGCTGAGAGGACTGCTGGGGGCAGAGTACGACAGAGAGGAACCGGCGGGCAGATTCCAGGATTCTCGGGAGGGAGGCGAGGTTGTGCATCTTTCTGAATATTTAGATAGAGGTGTGCAGATATACAAGGTATCCGAGATAGATGGACAGAAAGATACAGATACAGAGATGGGTGGATGGATGGATGGATGGATGGATGGATGGATGGATGTGAAGGGAGAGGGAGAGGGAGATAAATGGATGGATTCTCCTCTGCACATTTCTTTAGATATTTGAACAAAGATTTCAGTGCCTAGAAAGTTGGAAATCGCCGTCCAGAGTCCTGGGACTCCGTCCCAGACAGGCCGGTGTCTGTGTGTCTGGGAGTCAGGGGAAGGAGCGAAGAACTCTGGGGCTCACCCCCAGCCTCCCCTGGGGCACAGGCTCCTGGTGTCCTGGGTTGGGGGCCCCATCTGCCCTGCTCGGAGTTGGTGTGGGGGACAGCAGGTGCCCAGCAGCCCCCTGGACACAGCCAGGTCAGAGAGGACACAAACAAACGGCTCAGAAAACTCTGCCCACAATAAAGAGAAAGTGGAAGCCGGCCGTGGTGGCACACACCTGTAGTCCCTGTACTTGGGAGGTTGAGCCAGGAGGATCAGAGGTACGAGGCCAGCCTCAGCAACCTAGCGAGACCCCTGTGGCACCCCGTTCTTTGGAGAGGAAGCTTTTCCCCTCCTCACCCCTCACTGCTATCCTGCGTTAGGCAACCACACCAGTGCCATGGAGGAAGGGCGGGCGGGGAGCAGAGTGGGTGGACCTGTGGGCACCACCGATGAGACAGAGCCGTCCAGCTGCACTGGCCATGCTGGGGTGTGGCCTGCCCTCTTATTTAAACCCAGCAGCCCTGGAGAGCTCTCTTCTGCCTCTTCCTGGACAGCAGGGAGCCACAGCTGCAACAGTAAGCTGAGCAGCTGTATGCTGCTGTGTAACAAACAGCCCGAGCCTGGGGCTGCCTTCATTCTCCCGTCCCAAGACTCCGTGGCTGCTGTGTGCTTCAGCCACTCTTGCCTGGCCACCCAGGGGGCTGCATTTGGTTGCAGCTTAGTGGCCGGCTGGTCTCCAATGGCTTCACCCCCTTGGCAGACAGCTGGCTGAGGCCGAGCTCCAGGCATGAGGGCAGAGGCCCACCCAGAATGCCGCTTCCCCCAGTCACAGCAGGTCAGGACGCCCGGGTTCTGGGGACAGTGTGTCTTGAGGAAGTCCCCACAGACACTCCATGGCCACCTTGAGTTCTTAGCCAGCATCATAGGCGAGGTGACAGTGTGGGGTTGACAAGCTCGTAGGATTCCCTTCTGCAGCCGGTGTCCAGAGTCAAGCACCGATGCTCCAGGGACCTGGGGAGTGTGAGGTCCCGGGAGGTGGAGACAGCCCCCTCTTAGGCTCCATCATGGCAGGAGCTGGCTGCTCCAGGTCAACCCTTCCACAGCACAGACCCCCTGGCGGGGTGTGGGGCTACGCGGCAGGCCCACGCCCTGCCCGTTCTGGAGTCGGGGCAGATGAGCAGGCTCTGGGGCCCTGGGATGGCGACCTGGAGCGATGCCGGCTCTGGGCTGCCACACTGGGCTCCACAGGAGCGCTGGGACCAGGCGGGGAGCTGGGGTGACACAAGCCTGGGGTCCTGCCCCACTGAGCTGTGTGACCCCAGGCGGGTGCCTGCACCTCTCTGGATCCGTACTCCTCACTGAAAAACACATCACACCGTCACACCTGGGGGCCTGGCTTCTAAGCTCTGCCTGAGTTGAGTCCTAGTTTTGCCCCAGCCCACGTGACCCGGAGCTGCAGCCTTAGGGTCCCGAGTCCTGGTCACCCTGCCCGCTGAGAGAGCCCAGGCTTGGAGCTCCGAGCCTGCCGCAGACAGCCCGGGCTCGGCCTCACTGCTTGGCCTCATTGCTCTGGGTCTTGGGAGTGGTTATTTGTCCCTGCATTTCGGGACTTCCAAGCCCACAGCCTCCCGGGCCCAGGGATCCGGCCGCTCCCCTCAGCTGTGAAAACAGAGTGGTTCCAGCCGGGGCCAGGCCGCCTGGGTGCCCACAGTCCCCACGGCCAGGGGCCGGTGCTGGCCAGCAGGGCAGGGTGCTGTCAGAGGCCGTGGGTAAGCTGGGATGGGACCTGGGCCTGGCTGGGCTCTTGCCGTCCCCAGGGAGATGGCTTCTGAGGAAGTGGCAGAATTGGCCCTGCTCATGGGTGGCATGGGAGAGTCTTCACTGACTCCAGCACAGAGGTCACTATCACCCGGGACAAGCCAGCCGGGTGGGCATGGGCAGCCTGACCGGTAGGCCAGGGTTTCCTCCCCGGGATGGAGGGCAGGGAGTGTCCACTCTAGAGGAAGCACAGGCCGTTGTCCTGGCCGAGCTCGGCTTCCCGCTCCAGCTCCTCCCTCACTGACTGGGGGCCCCCGCATAGTCTCCAGCAGAAAGGGGGTCCAGTCTATGGCCATGCCACACCGACACGCCCAATCTTGTCTGATCTCAGAAGCTGAGCAGGGCTGGGCCTGGGAGAAAGGGGCATCCAGACTCCCATGGGGCCCCAGAGCCAGCCAGGAAGGAGCAGCGGTCCCTCCCTCAGCCAGAGGCAGTGCTGTTGGCAACAGTCCTGCGGGGACCTCACCCTCAACCCCTGCATCCAGATCCCCCCGACCAGCCCCGGCGCCATGCACCCCAGCCCTGCGGCTCAGCACTTAGGGCCCGGGCCCCTGGTGATGGGTGGTGAATGGGAAGCTGGATGGTGTGTGGGTGGATAGTAGGTAGTTGGATGAGTGGATGGATGGGTGGGTAGTTGGGTGCTGAATGGTGTGTGGATGGATGGATGGATGGATAGGTGAGTGGGTGGATGGATGGATGGATGGATGGATGGGTGGGTGGATGGATGAATGGATGGATGGATAGGTGAGTGGGTGGATGGATGGATGGATGGATGGATGGATGGATGGATGGATGAATGGATGGATGGATTGATGGATTGATGGATAGGTGAGTGGGTGGATGGGTGGATGGATGGATGGATGGATGGATGGATGGATGGATGGTGGGTGGGTGGATAGATGGATGGGTGGATGGATAGTGAATAGGTCAATGAGTCAAATGGCTGGTATATGGATGGATGATGTGCATGGGTGGATGGTGGATGGATGAATGTTGGTTGGATGGATGGATGGATGGATAATGGTGTATGAGTGGGTGGTGCGTGGATGGATGAATGTTGAGTGGGTGGGTGAATGGATGGGTGGTGTATGGATGAGTGGATGGACGGTGGATAGATCAATGAGCAGAATGGATGGTGGACGGGTGATCAGATGGGTGGGTGAGTAGATGGTTGGATGGATGGATGGATGGATGGATGGATGGATAGATGGATGGATGGGTGGATACATTGTGGATAGCTGACTAGATGGGCGGATGGTTGGATAGATGGTAGGTCAGTGGATGGATGGATGAATAGATGAGTGGATGTATGGATGGATGGGTGGTCACATGGTGGATAGGTGGTTGGATGGTGACGATGGTGGCTGGTTGGGTGGATGGATGGGTGGATGTATAATGCATGGACGGGTGGATAGTGAGTAGATAGATGTATAGACAGGTGAATGGACGGATGGGTTAATGGGCGGGTGAGAGGGTGATGAATAGGTGGCGTCTGCCAGGAAGACAGTGGTGAGCCTGGCCTCGGCCCTGTCCCCAGGAGCTCCCGTCTGATGCAGGTCCACGGGTGGATCAAGGACTCGGTCCCAACCCTGCTAAGGCCCGGGTACCCTGAGCAGGCCCGCGGCAGGCTCACAGGAGCAGGGCGGCTGGGCAGGCTGCTGAGAGGAGGTGGCCTGGTGTGCTGTGTCCAAAGGCCCCCCGGGGATGGACAGGCCCCCACAGGGCCGCGGTTTCCCCTCTGCGGGTGGAGACTCGCACGGAGGCAGATGGTCCAGGTCACTCTGCCTGTTAGGCCATCCCTGGGCTCCGCTGGAGAGCTGCTGAGAACAGAGAGAACTCACAGAAAGGCCCCCCCACCCCCCACCCCAAAAAGATAAAGCAGCGGATGCCAGCCCCGGCCACACACACCAGAGAGCAGGCCCACAGGGACATGGCAGATCAGTGGTTCAACCATTACACTGCGCAGAGTCAGGGGAGGATCCCAGAGTTCAGGACCTTCCACCGGCCACAGGGAAGAGGGAGCGGCGTGGACAGACAGTAGCCAGGGTCCCTGGCCAGCTGGGTGGCGCACCCCCGCTTCCCCAGAGCAGCCCTGCTGTCCCATGCCGCTGGCTCCTTCACACGCAGGTGCATGAACTCATGGCCGTGCTCTGGGTGGCAGCTGGGCTCGGTCTCCGCCTGAGACAGGAGGCAGATGTGACTCCAGTTGTGACCATGAAATCAGACCAGGGGCCTTTGTGACCCCTGACCCCCAGACACTACAGACGGACACCTGCTCTCTAGAACAGCAGTGGTGCTCGGGGCAGAGGGCCTCTTCAGTGTCAGGGTCCCTGCCCGCCTCGGCCTGCCCGTCCATCCAAGACTACTGTCGGCAGCGCCTGGGTAGGGCCAGGGGAGGTTAGGTGCAGGCAGAGCAGCTCCCAGCCCCGGTGCCTCCTGCCCTGCGACCCCTGCCCTGTGACCCCTGCTCTGTGACCCCACAGTTTCGTGCCTTTTTTATGGAGTGAATCTCCCCCTAGCAGTCGCCATCCTGATTATTGACCTTTCCTATTTGTGAGTGGCAAATGTATAAGTTGGATTTGTTACTCTAAAAGGTGACCCAGTGTGAACAGTACATTGTCCGGTCTCTCTAGGGCCTCAGCATCAACCCACTGTCCACTCTGCATCTGCTCTGCTGGCCGCCCCCGGCTCCATCCTGGTGCCCCACCCTGCCCCCTGCCCCTGCCACCCACTGGTCCCTCCCGCAGAAACCTCTCCTCCCCCACCAACAGCGCACACCGGGCCTCCTCCGCCCGGGGTCCCAAGCCCTGCGCTGCAGCCGTCCAGCTGTTCTGCGGTCCCTCAGCAGCCAGTTGGCACTTGTGTGGTGGCCGTTGTCCTATAGGATAATGGCTTCCTTGCTCTTGTCATGACCCTTCTAGACGTGCTTAGAAGGATCCAAGAGGCGTCAAAGCCCCACGCCCCGCGGGTGCCAGCACCCCTCCACACCCTGCGCTTTTCCTCTAAAGGCGAGACCCGGATGCCAGGTTGCATGGCCTGTAAGGACCTCAGCAGGGACAGCGGTGGCCCTGGAGCAGATGGGAGACTCAGGGCAGAGCTGGCGTTTCGTGCAGTGCGCCGGCAGCCCCCAGCACGGGCGAGCTGCCTACCGATTTCAAGCGAGTGGCTCTGGGGCGCCGAGTCTTGTACTCTTCCTTGGTGGCCTTCGGCCAGGGCCTTGTGGGAGGTGGGGAGGGCACTGGGGCTGAGCCGGGGCGGACGTGTCTGTGCTCTGGCCGCAGGGAAGGGCTGGGGGGCCTGGGCAGGGAGAGTGAGCCCCACTGGACCCTCATGGGTGGGGGGTCCCCCAGAGGAAACTCAGGTGCTATTGCCAGCGACAGGGAGGCGGGTGATGGACAGGCAGGAAACAGATGGGCCATTTGCAGCCCTGGGGATGGGCCAGAGTAGAAACGAGGCAGAGCGGGAAGAGCCCCAAACCCTGGGATGGAGCCACGTGCCTGGGGGGGGCGGGGGGAATTGCAAACCGGCGGCCCCAGGGCCAACCCACGTGGCGCGTTTGCAGAATACCAAACGTCCACAGAACATGCGAGCTCCGTTCAAAGTAGGGGTGAAGCAGCCGGGCGTGGTGGCGCACACTTATAATCCCAGTACTTGGGAGGCTGAAACAGGAGGATCCGGGTTCACGGCCACCCTTACTACTTAGTGAGGCACTCCGCAACTTAGTGAGACCCTGTTTCAAAATAAAGAATAAAAAAAAATAGGACTGGGGGTGTAGCTCAGAGGTAGAATGCCCCTGAGTTCAATCCCCACGCCGAGCCGGGCCACACCAGGATGGGCGTGTGCTGCCCGGCCGCGGTTCCCAGCTCTCCCCTTTGCCCTCCTGTCACCCATGTTCTGGCCCAGTGTGGGGGGCATTTGCATCTGCACTTCAGGGGCTGGGGAGAGTCAGGTGCCCGGCAAGACACAGCAAGCCCCCGCTAAACCCAAGTGGGGGCAAAGCAGAGGGCGCGGCGGGGTCCTTGCAGGTCCCTGGGGAGTGCCCAGGCACCCAAGGCCGACCTCTCCACCGCTGTGGTCACAGCCGGGTTGGAAACGCCCTCCAACTCTGCGCTCTTGGCCCAGAAGTGGAAAAGCCCCTGCCAATCAGCAACTCTGCATTCCCGCCCCCGCCCCGCCCCCAGAACACACAGCATCCGAGAGCGCGAGCTGTCTTGGCAGCTGGCGTGCGCTAACGTGGCTGAATTGCTCTGGGGGACTTTGAAGGAAACTAATTAAAACCAGCTGAGATGTGGAAGCTGGAAGGTGGCAGCCTGGGACAGCTTTCTGCAGGGCGCGGGAGCGGAGGCCAGCGCCCAGCGGGTGAGAGGGCAGGAGGGACGCTGCCCTTCCTGCGGCCTAGGCTGATACCGGAAACGGGGCGGGTGTGGAGTGTGTCTGGGAGGCCATGTGCATGTGTGTGTGTGTGTGTGTGTGTGTGTGTGTGTGTGTGTGTGCACGTGTCCAGCCAGTGTGTTGTGTATATATGACATGTCTCTCAGGGCGGGCCTCTGTGTGTGCCTCAGTTTACCTGCTATCAGAGGGAGCCCTGCAGCACCCTCCCACCCGGGGTGCTTCTCTCCCTCCCAGAGGGCGCTCCCCCAGGCCCAGGTCAAGGCTGCCCGTCCAGGGAGTGTCTGCGGGCACTCGGGGGAAGAGAGGGAGCTCTGCAGAGGGCCCGTCCTGTTACACAAGCAGCTGCTGCTCCGTGCCAGACGTCAAAGACAGAGACAGGACAGGCGAGGCCCAGGCTCTGGCTCCCGCCCCCGCAGCTGTCTGCACCTCTCCGTGTGCACACGCCTGGGCACAGACGTGGCTCTGGTTGGTGTTTTTACACAGATGGGATGGGGCCCACGACCCAGGGAAGGGGACAAGTGTCCCTCCTCTCGAAGCAGTGGGTGCTCTGCCTCACGTAGCCTCTCGGCCTCAGAGGGCCCACTGGTGCCATTTCTATTCCCAATGACCTTTCTCTTACCCAAAAATTGGCATAAACACTTTTTTTTTTTTTTTTTAAGAAAGACAAACAGGCATCTACGATGCTAGCCGTTGTTTATTAGGAGCCGGCCCCTCTCTGGTACCTGGCAGCTGGTGTAGACCATGACCTCTGGCCTTGCATTCCAGCCGTTTGCCACCCCTTGGGCGCCCTGCCTCCCTGTAGCAGCAGCCACAGGCAGTGGCAGTGTCACAGAAGGCAGCCTGTGGCAAGGGTAGCCTGGGATCTGCCCTGTGAACGTGTTTCACTCTTGGGCTCCGCACCCCCTGGGGGTTGGTTCAGCTCTGTGCACACGCACCTGTGGTCCAGTGGCTAGGTGTGCAGGGCTGTCCTGGGAATCCATCCTCTGCTGGGAGAGGCACCTGGCACAGCTGGTGAGGTCACGCCTATCTCCATGCTTATACCCCAAGTTCTGCACACACTTTGAA
>PVLC010042246.1:0-12920 GCA_004027655.1 Graphiurus murinus
TTTTTTATTTCTTTCTTTATTTATTCTGTGATCTAGTCTTCGATCAAGAGTGTATCATTCAGTCTCTGTATATTTATGTAATTTCTTTTGGTCTTCCTCTTGTTTATTTCTACTTTCATTCCATTATGATCTGAAAAGATGCAGGGAATTATATTTTTTGAATTTTCTGGTACTTGCTTTGTGGCCCAGAATGTAGTCTATCTTGGAGAAGGTTCCAGGAGTAGCTGAGAAGAATGTGTATTCAGCTGTTGTTGGTTGGAATATTCTGTATATGTCTACTAGATCCATTTGGTTTGTAGTGCTATTTAGATTCTGCTCCTTCTTTGCTGGAGTTGATCTCTGAGAGCTGCCAGTCCCAGCAGCATCCTGCCCCAGTGCAAGCTTTTCAAGATGGAACTATCTTTGATTTCTGCTTAACTAGTAAGACACGTAGAGCTCTTCTCTGTTCTCTGCTCTCTGTGCTCCTCCAATTCCACTGCATTTCGACTGCCTTTCTTCTGTTGAGTTCTAACCACTTTTCTTCTTTTGCCAAGAAACCGTCTTTCCCACTGGTTGAGTTCCAAGTCTCAGAGCAACCAAAACACGCTGTCTCTCTCTATTCCACCATCTTTAATCTCTTATTTTTTGCTTTTGAAACAGGATCTCACTAGGTTGCTGAGAGTCTTGCTACATTGCTGAGGCTGTCCGCAAACCTACGATCCTCCTGTCTCAGCCTCCCAAGTACTGAGATTATAGGCACGTGCCACCATGCCCTGCTTGCTGGATGCTTCTTTAAAGAGAAACTTTCATTTATCATCTGTTTGAATATCCATAAATACATATCACATAGGATAAGTTTGCTTAAACATAAACCATGTGGAACAGAGTGTGGATAGAAGCATACAGGTAACAAAACTGGTCTGTATGGGTTACTGCTGAAGGGAACTTGTGAGAACAACAAGTTTATGACACTATTGACCATTTATGTAGAATATTAAAAGTTAAGGAGGTGGTTCCCCAGCATCTTCCAAAGGTGACCAGTGAGACTTTTATTGTTTTATTATCATGTAGACATACTTGATATGTTTCAAATCCTTTACTGTTATATTTACTGATGCTCCTGATCCTGCATTCCTAGTTGGGGAGACAAGGCTGCGGGAGTTTTTCATAATTCCCTTTTGATCTGGGATGACAACATGTTCAGCCTCACCCTGTACATTTCCTATCCTAGACTTGGAATCAATGATTATTCTTCCCTATGCTTCTTTTTAGTAGGAAATTGTATTTAGAGACCACAACAGGATCTTAGGGATACTCCTTCTTGATAAATTGGTCCCTATTTCCATCATGGTTTTGAAGTAAGACAAATGTAGGTTTGGATCCTCACCCAACACTTGCTAGATGCGTTCATATGCAAGATACTTAATTTAAGCTGTTTTCTCATTTGAAAAAATAGTCAGTAACAATACTCAGTTCATAAAATTATTGTAAGCCTTGAATTTCCCAGCACAAGAGAAATAATAAGTGATAGCTATTACTATTTTATGTCTTCGTGGACATACATGTCTCAATAAGGAGACTGAGATTCAGAGAGATTAACAAGTTTGTCCATGGTGTTAGATGGCTAGCAAGTGGCAGAGCCATGACTCAGGTAAGAGTCACTACAAAGGCTCTCCCCCCCCCCTTCCTTTCTTCCCTCCCTCCCTCCTTTCTTTTTTCTTTCTTCTTGGGCTCAGGGGCATTCTACCTCTGAGCTACACCCCCAGTCCTATTTTATTTTATTTTTTGGAAACAGGATCTCTCTCACTAAGTTGGTGAAGGCCTCACTAAATTTCTGAGGCTGGCCTCTAACCTACAATACTCCTGTGTTGCCCTTCCATGTACTGGAATTACAGGTGTGCACCACCTCATCCAGCTCACCCTTCCCTCCCTCCCTCCCTCTCTTCCTCCCTCCCTTCCTTCTTGGAATTGAACTCAAGAGCATTCTACCTCATAGCTATACCTCCAGGCTTTTTTTTTTTTTAAACAGAACCTTGCTAACTTGCTGAGGCTGGTTTGGAATCTGTGATACTCCTGTCTCAGCCTCCCAAGTACTGAGATTATAGGTGTGTGCCACCGTGTCCAGCTCAAAGCTTCTTTCTTAACTGAAATACTTATGTGCAGGGCAACATTGAGGATTCAAAATCCTCTCCCTCACAGCAGCCACACCTCATTGCCCTCCCCCCCTCCCCCACAAAGAGGTGAGGACTAGAAGAAATCCATACTAGATAAAACAGCAGAGATAAGTTATTATTTAGTAAACACATGATGTGGAAACTGGTGGTCACATGGATTTTTGACACACGCACAAAATTTTCCTAGAATATACAACTAGAAAGGAAATTGCTAGATAGGTGCATGATAGATACTAAGGATGATGTTCTCTATTGTTCACCAAAGTTACACCAATTTGAACCTCCAGTTCCCATTGCTCTCATTAGTGTCAGCAGTTGATTGAACATCTTATGTTTATTGCTTAATGTTTCCTCCTTTGTGAGTTAGTAGTCATTACTTTGCCCATCCCCTCTTCAGTGCTTGTCTTTTTCTTATTGGTTTTCAAGAGTTCTTAATGTATTCTAGATAGCAAACTGAAATGCATACAGTTTTATAAATATATTTTCCAAATTTGAAGACTTCTTTCCTCTTTATGATTATTTTATTGTCTAGGTATTTTAAGTTTTAATTTATTAGATATTCACAATTAAATTTCTGAGTCAGGCATGGTGGTGTATGCCTGTAATCCCAGTACTTAGGAGTCTAAGACAAGATGATTAATAGGTTCAAGGTCAGCCTCAGCACCTTAGCAAGACCCTCAGCATCTTAGACCCTGTCTCAGGATAAAAAATAAAAATAAAAAAGGGCTGAAGTATGGCTTCAGAATAAAAAATAAAAATAAAAAAGGGCTTGGAGGTAGAATGATGCCTCTGGGTTCAATCCCTCGTACCAAAAAAAAAAAAAAAAAATTAATTTCTTCCTTTACAAATGCTTTTTGCTCTTAAGAAATCCTCTCCTATTTGAATATTATAAGATTATTCTACTATACTTTCTTGTAAATAGTAAAAATTTCTTTTACACATTCATTTTTAGATATTTATTTTACCAGGGGTACATTTGGCTAGATTGTGAGAAATAGGAAGTTGTTTTTTTTTTTTTTTTTTAGGTTTAGTTAGTATGTAGTCAGTGTTTCATCACTATGACCACCAAAACACCTGAAAAGAACAACTTAAAAGAGAAAAGATTTATTTTGATGCATGGCTTCAGAGGTTTCTGTCTAGTTGGCTTGCTCCATTGCTGGAGCCTGAGGTGAGGCAGAACATCATAGCAGCAGGGTGTGGTGGAGGAAAGCTACTCAGCTCACGGCACCCAGGAAACAGAGATAGAAAGAGGGCCAGGGGCAAGATGTAGTCCCCAAGAAAATACCCTCAGTGACCTGCTTCCTTCAACCATGATTCGCCTGCCTACAGTTTCCACTGCCTCACAGTGGTATATCAAGCTATCAATAGATTAATTCACTGATGAGGTCAGAGTCCTCATGATCAACCACTTCTCCAAATCTCCTTTTCTAGGCATTGCTACACTGGGACCAAACCTTCAACACATAGTCTTTGGGGGTACACTTCATAACCATACCATAAGAGTTAATTATCTCAACATTATCGTTTCCACAGTGACTCATAGTGCCATTTCTGTCATCTGTATACATTTATAAATTCGTGGGATAATATCTGGGCTGTATGTATAACTTCATCAAAAATGTCCCCATCTTTGCACCAATAGTAGCATAATATTTTTATATACTATGTAGAATAAGTCACAGTTTCTTATACGCTGAGATATTTTACTTGTTTTTCCTCTTCAAAATGATCTTGGCTATTCTTACCCTTTTTTTCTGCATAGGAACTTTAAAAATCAGTGTTTCAAATTTCACACACACACACACACACACACACACTCACACACAGACACACACACACACACACACACACACACAAATCCCCAAAACAAAACAACCTCTATTTGCCTTTTCATTGTAACTGCAATTAATTTAAAGACTAATTTGAAGGAGATAACATCTTAAGGATGCTGGTATTACCTTTTTTGTGAAGACTGTATTGCTCATTCTTCACTGTCTTTGCATCTGTCTGAATGCTTAGATGAGGGATATATACCCAATTTGGCAGTTGTTTGGGTCTCATTAAAGGTTTTTGATTGGAAAGAGTGGCATAATGAAAGCCTTGTTTTGATAATATTGGTCTGAACATGGTAGCAATTTGATTGGAGGGTGGAGATACAGAAATCGATCAGGACTCAGTGTCAGGGTTTAGGGGAATAGTAATGTGAGTCTGAATGTCAGTGATAACAGTGGTAGAGGAGATAAGATAGCTCAGAGAGACTTTTCAGCAAGAAATAATTACTCTCTTTTGTAAGAAAAAGACACCATTAGACTTTCCGCTTTTATTTCTTTTCTTTCTTCCCCCCCGACCCAGGGAAAGCACAAATGCAGTCCCCCACTACCACAGATTATGCAGCCGAGTTTCCCACATTTGGGAAAATCGCAGGGGTCAGCACATCCGGAGTGCAATGGATAAGCCTCGCCCTGGGAAAACCACCTTCATGATCATGGTATCTCCCCTGCCAGGTAAGTATGGCTTCCCACTTTTCTTAAAGACATTTGAATGAGAAGCCCTAAAAGAGAAAGATGCTAAGACTTAAAGGAAATGTATTTAGCTTATTACCCCCTTTTCCGGAAAAAAATTTACTCAATTCTCCCTTGGAAATTTACATTTATTTATTTTTTACTTTCTAAAATTCTTTTATTTTTGTGATACTGGGAATTGAATCTAGGGACATTCTATCTCTGAGCTACATCCCCAGCCCTATTTTACTTTTTATTTTGAAACAGGATCTTGCTAAGTTTCGAAGGGCTTCACTAAGTTGTTGAGGCTGGCCATGAACCTTTGATCCTCCTCTCTCAGCCTCCCCAGTACTGATTGGTATTACAGGTGTGCATCACCATGCCTGGCTAAAATCTACTTTCTTTAAGCAAATAAAGAGAAAGATTTAGTTGCAGATTTGCATTCTTCATTGTAACTGTATTTCATTCCAACACCCACCCCAACACCCGGGGGGTTTGGAGTCCTAGCCTTTAGTAATGGAAAGTGGTGATCACCAGAAAAAGTCATTAGAGCATCCTATTCCCAGCCTCCACTTTTGGAAATCATATTGTCCCCTGAAGTCTAGTTCAAATAGATCTCTTCCATGAATCACCCCTGATTCTATCAGGTAGAATGAGGGTGCTTGATAGGTTTTCCTTCATAATATACTCATGTGTATGCTTATAATCTGATGGGAGCTATCAGTAAGTCTTATGTTTTTATTCCCTACTCTCCGGCACAATTATTTTAATGCAAGGAGAAAAATACTGTGAGGCATCAATAGAAGATAATTCAAGATAAAAAATGAAAACATTTACCTGCTCCATATAAGGCACTGGGTTTTCTCTTCTTTTCTAGGCATTGGGTTTGGACCACTTGCTTTGTGAGGTATCTATGAGTGAATCTGGATAGAATATGTGTAGATCTTTTCATTCTCAATTTCTTTGGAGATGCCTTGTATGTTTTTAACTTTCCCCATTGTGTGGCTGTTTATAGTGTTACTAGTGTATTATGACATCTATATGGGAGTTAAGTAGTTACTGAGTCTAAAGTGTTCTGTTGTTCTTATGGCAAAAACAATTTAATCTATAGATCACCTACCAGGTTACTTTATGTACTTTGCAGAATGAAAAATAGATACCTAATAATTCAAAAATTAAGAATAAATACAACCATAAATAAAGGTGTACCCTTGCTACCTTATAAATAGCTGTAATAGGTTTTTACCTCATGGGTGGTCAGACTTCCCCTGTGAGTTAATGGAAAACTAAGGAGATATTGTTCAGGTTCTTAAATGTAGCTTAACCTCACATTGCTCTCAGTGAGAAGGATTGATTCCTGGAGCCTCTCTAAGTGTGTGTTGAGGGGGGAGGGGTGCACATGCACACGGACATATTTATGTGTGTCTCTCCCCTATTGAATCTATACTCCCGAGTTTGTTTCCTATATCGTTGCCTCTTATATTTTAAGATGCTGATTTACACATTGTCATTTCCACACTGGGTACAGAGAGTGCTTTAGTTTCTTCAGTTTCACAAATGTGGTTTGAAATTGTTGCCTCCACTTGCTATAACCTTGCCGTGTTTATGCCCACCAACATTAATTACCCAAGTGAATATGAATGCATTTTTGGAGAGATCTCTGATTCTTGGCTTGTCCTCCTCTTACTCCAAGAGGCTTCCAGGACCCCTTACCAAAACCCCTGAGGAAGGGTTTGTGATATCCTATTCTGCAGCACCTCCAGCAACAACTGATTGGATCAGGGATGACCACTTGCCTCAAAGACAGTTGGTCTCCAAGTGGCTTAGCAGAAGATGGGTGATCTTTTCTGAGATGGGTTCCCCAGAAGTAGGTCCTGGGATGGAGATTTGTCTGAAAGTGCCCTGGTGAAGAGAATCTGTGAATAAAATTCAGGGAGTCTGTATTACTGTGACAGGACACTCAAAGTAGGAAGTATCCCTAGAATCAAACAAGCTAGTAGAGTAGTGAGGGACATGGGATAAGGAAGGGAAGAAAGGCACACAAGGGTAGGAGGTCACTCGAAGTCTCACAGAAAGTAACTGTCTCAATTCTGGAAGGGTGAGTCTGGAGACAAGTGGGTCACATAACAGCCAACTCCACCAGGGGTGAGGGAACACCATACTGACTGTCAACATGGATCACCATGTCTCTGGTGAATTAGTGTAGAAACTGTAGGCATTGGTAATGCTCCTCTACCTCTTTGGTCGAGTCAGCTTCATGGTGGGCAGTGGTAGCCACCTACAATCTTTGTGAGGCACCAATCTTGAGGCTGTAAGTACCTCAGCTGAAAGAAAATGAGGTATATGTAGAAATATTTATGATTTGCTACGATTCATTACAGCAATAAAGACTGCTAGTCAAATAAGGAGAGAAAACAGTAAAAGAGTGGAAGGGGGCTGGGGGAGCTAAGTGGGGAAGGAAGAAAATGAGGATTGAGGAAAGAAACATTCCAAATAAGGTTATGTCCATACGAGGTTTCCCTACCAATCTCACTAACACGTATAGGGAGGGGAAGAGGGGTATATGAAAGGGAATATACCAAGTGATGTGTGCATGTGTGTTTGTATCAATTTGAATCTCATTATGATGCACAATTACATTGTACCAATAAAAATGTGTGTGTGTGTGTGTGTGTGTGTGTGTGTGTGTGTGTGTGTGTGTGTGTATTGCCAGAGTCAGGGTCGCAGCTTAGAGGAGGGCATGGCTAATTTTCCTTGGGTATATCATGGATGAGTTTCCAGAGGAGAAAGCCATGAGTAGCACATTGCCATAAAAGTTCTCCTTGTCTTGAGAATTGCAATCTACAGGGTTGTGAAGATGTAACCCAGTGTAGTGCATTGGGGAGCTGTAAATGGATTAATACCCACAGTGGGGACAGGGCACTTGCTCAGGAGCAACCAAAGGTGATGCTGGATGGAAGAGGGAGTCATGTCAAGCAAAGTTCTGTGTGCAGCATGAAGAAGCTTGGATTGATCTTCTGCACATCACAGGCCATTGGAGGATTTTGAAAACATGGCAAGATGACTCTGGCAGTTGTAGATAAATTTAAAGTTGGTGAGACTGGAAGAGCAGTTAGGACTTTCCTAACACCTCTTAGGCAAGAAACAATGGTAAGCATATTAACTAGGAAAGTAACAGTGGGATAAAGAAGAAATTAAACAATCAGATCTTACAAGGACATAGAATATAATAAGTTGCTATTGAAAGGGCTAAGGATATAATTGTTATTTATGGTACAACTAGGTCCTTCTAATTATTCTAAAGAATCTTCTCATTTTAATGATTACCAATCCACGTACAATTGAGATTCTTTGAATTTCTCTTCAAATGATATACTGTGCTCGTGGGTTTTCTTGTGCCTTCCAGTCAAATCTGCTGACTCCACATAAATGGTAAATATTGGAAGAGGAGAATAAAGTTAATAATCTCTTGATGGCCATTGAAGCTTAACTTGTGTTTGCCATAGCCTATTGTCTACAACAGGCATCAGAATGAAGAAATTAGGAATACTGTCAAGATAAAAATGGAAAATTCTAGAAGCATAGTGGAAAAAATGGAATGGTAAAATGGTAATTTGTAAGGATTGTACTGATATATCTTAGCGAATTGCTCTATTAGAATATCAGCGCTATTTGGAAAGCTGTCAACATCATCTCATACTTAAACTATTAAGTGCATATTTAAACTGTGGAAATCACTTGCATTCATTTCATGGCTAATCAATCTAGTCTGAAATCGTTTGCCAAAGAGTAATGGGATTTTCTCTAACAGCCAGATACTTAAGTCACTAGACACAAAATTATGGGATAAAAAAAAATCAATGTGGCATCCCAGGTAATTATAGGCTTAAAACAATATTGTGCTGAGTTCTGGCACATATTCTCTAACAGCAGATGTCTTTGTTTGGGGCCATCTTTGTAACTCTAGCATGATAAACTAATGATGCAAATTATTTTTTCATTTAAATTTTACATTGTAGATGGAGCCATTGGCCTTTAGCATAACATATTTTCTGTTTCAGCCAGGACTTAAATTACAACCATAACAGTGGAGGAGAGCAGGTGTTATTCTAGAACTATTGGAAAGCATCACAATACCAAGAAGTACAAAGTGGTAGTTGAAAGGATAAATTTCAGGCTTCTGAAGTGGGCGACTGGTGGATGGTAGCACCATTTGCTGTAATAAGGGATTCAAGAGGAGAATATTTAAGAGGAGATCAATTTTTTTTTTTAGATTTCATTAATCTGAGGTACCCATTGTATGGATGTAGACAAAAATCACTAATCTGTTCAGTCTGGAGCTCAGGAGAGATCTATCTTGAAGATAGAGATCTATCTTGGAGATACAGGTAGTGAAGTTATAGACACATTCACACAATGAAGAGTTTGGGGAATACTAACATGTCAGGAAAAGGAGAAATGAAGAAAAGGCATGAAGATAGCCAAGAATAGTCAGAATTGGGAGAACCATGAGAGACTCTTACTTTTAAGGAGATGGTTTAAATCTTTTAAATTGCATAGCCAATCTGTATAGTTTTTTTTTTAAACAATCTCCATACATGTATACTTACTTATGAATTGCATGCATATACTATTTTTAAGCCATACAGTAATTATTAGTAAAATTAAATTTCTTAAAAATTTAGGCGTAAACTGCTCTAAGGTGCATATTTCCCCCATTTCAATGTCCATCAGAGAGCCATAATGTGATTGTCAGTATCCACCATACATGAACTTAATCACAATAAATCATATTGTCGTTTTTTTGTAAGTTTAAGTAAATTTATGTTTAAATAAATGTATAAGTTTAAATAGATTTAAGAAAGTTCTTGTAATAAGCATGAACTAAACTCTTAAATAACAATAATGTCAGCCGGGCGTGGTGGCGCATGCTGGTCATCCCAACATTTGGGAGGCTGAGACCGGAGGATCCTGGTTCGTGGCCAGCCTCGGCTACCTAGTAAGGCACTCCGCAACTTAGTGAGACCCGGCTTCAAAATAAAGAATAAAACATAGGACTGGGGGTGTAGCTCAGAGGTAGAATGCCCCTGGGTTCAATCCCCAGTACTGCAAAAAACAAAAAACAAAAAACAAAACCCAATAATGTCACAGTCAATGGGCAGTGTTTTTCCTTCTTAGTAGTTTAAAAAATAATAGTGTATCTCATAATCAATAGAAGTTGTGATGTTTTCTTCTCATACCTAAGTGTATCATCTTGTATGCCCCACTTTGGAGACTGAGTTTAAGAGATAAGCATCTATCTTGAAAAGATTAAATAAAATATTATCTTAAAAGGTGGAAAAGCGCCGGGCGTGGTGGCGCATGCTTGTAATCCCAGCATTTGGAAGGCTGAGACCAGAGGATCCGGGTTCGCGGCCAGCCTCAGCTCCCTAGTGAGGCATTCCGCAACTTAGTGAGACCCTGTTTCAAAAAATAAAGAATAAAAAATAGGGCTGGGGTGTAGCTCAGAGGTAGAATGCCTCTGAGTTCAATCCCTAGTACCACAAAAAAAAAAAAAAAAAAGGTGGAAAAGCATTTATCAGCTTCAGGTTTAGGAATGAGAAACAACAGCTTGCACTGAGGCACACTTACTGCACGCCACACACCATGCTAACTGAGGGCTCTTCACACAACCCTGAGAAGTTATAACCATTGTACAACTCCTAGTGTGAGGTTAGTTAGTGGAGATGGGGAATGAGTACAGACAACTGTTCTTCCAGGTAGCCAGGTAGCTAGTCTATGCATGAGAGCAAAAAGAAAGGGAAGTGGGTGAGTTTAGGGTTAAAGAGGGATCTTCCCTCTCTCCCCTTTTTAGAAATAAAAGATGTCTGATGGACATGGTGGTGTATGCCTATAATCCTAGTACTTGGGAGTCTGAGACAGGAGGATTATAGGTTCAAGGCTAATCTCAGCAACTTAGTGAAATCCTCAGCAACTTAGTGAAACCCTGTTTCAAAATTAAAAAAATATATATTAAAATTTTTCTTTAGCTTGGGGGTAAAATGTTCCTTGGTTTGATCCCCATAACAAACAAACAAACAATGCATAAGAAATGATGCATTCTTATATGGTGGGAGGGATCAGGCAAGAAAGAGATAATTTGAGGCAATTAATAAGATAAGAAGAAGAATGCTGCTGAGGATCAGGCAGTTCTGCCCTAAGCAGGAGGAGGCTGCTTCTTTTCCTGGGGAGGAAAGTGAGACTAGAAATAGTTATAGGTGCCTATGTAGGCTTTGTGTGGGGAGGAGGAAGGGAAGATGTGGGACATTCCAGGTTTATGTTATTTATTTTCTCTGTAGCAAAGGAGGAAGGCCATTGCTTAGGGTGTGTGGGATGGGGAGGAGATATGGTAGTCAGACTTGAGGGGAGTCCTATTAAGCTTTAAAGAGTAGCTATAGGGATGTGAGCTGTCTCTCACTTGGGACCTGTTAGAGGCTATAAACTGTTATGGTTGTAACAGCACTGTGGGTTCTTTTCCTTGATTCAAGTATAAAATTGATTGGGAAATTAAAACTAATAGCTCGGTTGCAGCTTCAACAAATATTTATTACAAAATCAGTAGGAAATAGAAGGGAAGAGAAGAAAAACAGCATGCATGGCAGGCACACTGAAGAGCCCCCAAACGGAACTCTGCCTCCCTTTCTGACCCCGGCCTTTAAATACAGGTTTTCTTATTGGTATGTTCTTATCAGTGTTACCAAGACAATGGGCTAGTATTCTTAGGCAGGTGGTGCCTCTTTTCTCCTGAAAGTTTACTTACTAAGTGCAGGGATTAATAATCTATCTTGTCTCTACCTCTGTTGCATTGTGCTGTATTGGTTGCCTATCAACTATGGGTGCCTTGAAGTAACATATGGAGTTTATATTTCCCATATCAAGGCTGGGTCACAAAGAATAGGAGGGAAAACAGAGGCACTGGTCGCCTCTATGTGTGTTTAAAGCTAAAGGCTTTAATTGCCTCTACATTCTTACTATCAGTTAACATTAGGACAAAGGGCAGAGAGGGGCAGAGTTCTGGAGTGTAACAGGCCAAGATGTGTTTCTCCCTGCCTGAGGGCCTGTGCAGCACCCAGTCTCTGACTGCCTTTTATATTTTTATTGGAAGTTAATACCGGAGCAATTTTTCCAATACTGGCATATAAACTAGCAGTGATGGCCATCTGCATTGTGGAGAATTTTTCCCCCAATGATGCCTACCATCCTGGACTTAAGAACCAAACAGGGAGATCAGTGTAATGCTGGGATTTTACATTACGAATAGACAGTGTTTGGAAGACAAGGAGGCAAGGGAGATGAAGACTGGGAAAAATTTGGAGGGAGGTGATGATAGAGTGAAAAAAAAATTGAAGTATCACAGTCCTGGTGGTGCAGGAAAACTAGATCCCTGAAGTCAGGAGACAGAGACCAGAGTTGGAAGCAGGTTTCTCCATTCATTAGTAAAGATTCAGAAAGCAATGCTTCAGATCTGAGCACCCAAACACTGAACATACAAGCTCTTTTATACATTTGGTCACCTAATGTTGGGAGGGTAGGTGTGAGATGTACATTTCCTAGGGCAAGCATAATGACAGAGGCCAACCAAGCAATTGATCATTATATTAATCATTATATTGTTTTTCTTTTTATCACTGCTTTGTTTATGTTCGAAAAAGCCTGTGCTGAGCTGCCTAGAATGACTCTGCTTTTTTTTTATATATATATTTGAGAAGGACTGTGCTGTCTTACCTTCTGAACTGCCTGCTTGTTAATATCTGTGAAGAAGATTTATTCTTTTTATTCTGTTTTTAGCCAAATATAGTTTTAAGGACCAAGTTGAGGGTCCTGCCTCATTGGAAGTCTCAATGAAATTACTGGTTTGGCAAATATAGGGGGAATAGGAGAGGGAGGGAGGAGGTTGTAAGAGGACAGAGTTGGATCCAGACATTTTAACTTTCAGTGGGGACCAGTTATCTCCCATCCTACCAGTGATTACTGGAGAAGGTCCCAGGAGTTCTTGGAGTGTGTGTGTGTGTGTGTGTGTGTGTGTGTGTGTGTGTGTGTGTGGTTTTTGGGGGATCTCAACTAGATGAGTGGTATTCTTGACAAAACATAGCAGAAGTGAATTTAAGGACATGTCAATTAGAGGCACAGGGGTTTATTTATGAGAGAAAGATATACATGTTAAAGGGAGAATGCAGGCCATCTTGAGAGTGAGAGACACTTTTGGGTTTCCCAGGCTCTTTTCTTC
>PVLC010042247.1:0-13029 GCA_004027655.1 Graphiurus murinus
GGTTCAACTTCTGAGCTATACCCCTAGCCCTTTTTATTTTGAAACAGGGTCTAAGTTGCTGAGGGCCTCCCAACATTGCTGAGGCTGGCCTTAAACCTGCACCTCTCCTATCTCAGCCTCTCAAGTATTGGTATTACAGGCATACAACACCAAGCATGGCTATATTTTTTAATTTGTAGGCTTAGTTGATAATATTCATTCCATTATAATATATTAAAAATCACTGTGTTATCAACATACTTTTATAAGCAATCTAAACTAATAAGCGTACAATAAGCAGTTAAAAACAGAACAGACATTTCGGGGAAACATCTGTGATAATCCCCTAAGCTTTCTTTAAAATTTTTATTTTAGAAAAATTATTCATGTATTTATAATTCGATTATATACTCCACATCTAAAACAAGAACTGTATAACACATGCTGAAGAAATCATTCACTTTATGGGCAATGTAATAGGTAATTAACAGAGAATGATACAAATTATGTGGAAGCATTGAAAAAAATCAGAAATATCAATATTTTATGTTGAGTTTAAATAAAATTCCAAAAGTTTCTTCTCTAAATATTAAAATTCAAAATAGAGGTTAAAATCTAATAGTATTTTTCAAACTTTTTTACAACTCATAGTAAAAAATACATTTTACGTTATATTGTAAACATACATGCAAATATAAAACTAGACAAATGCTTTACTATACAGTGCTTACCCATGTTATGTTTTGTTCTGCTTTATTTTTTTTTTTTTTAATGATGCTCTTGAACTACCAAAACTGCTTCCACAAATAGCACATGGGTCACAGAAGTCAGCAAATAGGTCACAGCACAGAGTTTGGAAAAAACTATTTTGGGCAAACCCCACACCAGAGAATATTGCTAAAGGGCTCTGCACAGTTCCACTGCTCTCCATGGGAGGCACCCACAGCAAGCCTGCGCTGTGAGCACTGGGTGAAGCAGCGCGCAGACATGCATTCCCACCATGCCCGCCAGCCCTCATGGCATCCATCTGTAGCTCTGGGAGGCTCTGGGTGAGCAAGAGGTGAGGGTGCATTCATTCCTACGTGAAGGGCAGGGGGCAGGCTCAAGGAGGATGTGGACTTCTATTGAGGACTGAAGAGTGACTGACAGGGCAGGATAGAAAGGAATGAGAATAATCTAGATAAAAGGACAGACTTTAGGCAAGTAGCAGATAATTCTGAGGAACAGGGAAGAGCAGGACACTGTTGCAATGGAAAGTAGTTTGGTACCAGATTCTGGGGGTCTCAAATGTGCTTTGGACTTTATTCTGTCTGAAACAGAATGCTTGCTGGCTAAGAGAGTAAGTTTTGTCCTATATTCCAACAGGAGCAGGTGACAGGATAAAGACCAGAGCTTAAGTCTCCAGCCCTGAATTTTCCTGGAGTGTTTAGAACACTGCTGATGTCTTACTGCCCTCGAGCAGGTAAATGTCATCTGTAAGGGTCAGGTCTGGGGGGTCTACATACCTGGTCTAACATGAAAATTCATAACAAGATGGTTTTGTTTGTTTATTTATTGGACTGAAGCCAGAGGCATTCTACCTCTGAGCTACACTCCCACCATTTTTATTTTTTATTTTGAGACAGTCTTACTAAGTTGCTGAGGTTGGCCTTCAACCTGCAATCTTTCTGTTTCAGTCTTCCCACTACTGAGATTACAGGCGTGCACCACCATGCCTGACTATAACAATGTCATTTTTAAATGAATTAACAATTAAGTATAATAAAGCCAGAAATTCCACTGCTATACTTATCAAAGGCAATTAATTCTACTTATTATCTTTTTTTATCAGAAGCAGGTTATCTCTCCATTAATTCAGAAATGATTTTATTGGGGGGAAGGGATAATATGATATGAAACTATACATATTATTATATCTGAGACACTTGACACCATCCTAAAGCAGGGATTCTGAACCTTCTTTCCTTTCTGGTTGCAGATCATTTTGAAAATCTGATGGGAAAAAAATGATGAATATAAAACCTAAGGGAGGAAACAGAGTAAATTTCCTTGACTTGGAGTACACAAAGATGTTTTAGCACACAAAAAGTACTAACCACCAAAGAGAAAAAACAAAGCTGATGTGTTAGACATCATCATAATTACACAGCCTTCAAAAAATTATCAAGAAAATTAGGCAAGCCAAAGACTCGGAGAAAATACAAAAGATGTATTAGACAACAGACTTGTATTCAAACATAAAAAGAATTTTAACAACTCAACAATGAGGACACAATTTTAAAAGATAAATTATTTAAACACTTTGCCAAAACCATATGAGGGCTTACAAAGCATCTAAAAAATTCAATATCATCAGTTACCAGAAATGCAAGTTAAGACCATAACAAGTTACTACTGTATACTATAATGACTGAAGGAAAGTTTGGCAAGGATTTGAACTATCTAGAACTTAGATACTGCTGGTTTAAAATGGTAGAACCATTTGACAAAAGACAAATATTCTTGTACATATTACATTTGTGACTATGTCCATGAAAAATTCTCTAAATTATAATTGTTGGATAAAAGAACTTATGTAAGTGCCAAATGATTTTCCATAGAAGTTGTGCCATTTTACATTGCAATGTTATATACCCAAGTATAATTTTCCTCAAATCACTATCAAAATTTCCAACCTCTGCCATTCTGAAAAGTGGCATTTTGCTGTGACAAAATGGCATTTAATTGCATCACATTATCTTTCCATACATGTAAAAGAACCTGCAATTCCTCTTCCATGAAGTTGGCCTATTTTGTTGTTAGATTGCTGATCTTTTTTCTTATTAATTGAAAAAGCTCTTTATATATTAAAGAAGTTAATCCTTGGTTTGTAAAATATATTTTATGTATTTTCGTAGTTTATTTTTTTTTTTTGTATGTCATACTCTACTCTTTTGGCATGTGGAAATTTGATGTTGTCCATGTATCATTTTTTAAAAATGGCATCTAGGCTTTGCAAAATAATTAAAAAGGCCACCCTTGTTTGAAGATTTTAAAAACATACTTTCATTTCTTTCCTAGTACTTTCATGGTTTCAAAATTTTACATTTACATTTATGCTCATCTGGAATTTATTCTAGTATAAGATATAAGAAAAAGACTCAACTTAATTTTTTTCAGATGTTTTACTCAGTGGCTTCAACATCACTTCTTGAACATTCTTCATGTCCTCCACCGATTTTAAAATGACTCTTTGATAACTTGCTAAATTCCTATCTGCACCAAGCTCTTTTTGTACTTCACACTGACATGTCAGTCTAGTCACGTGCCACATTGTTTCATCTATTAAGCTTTATATTATAATCTCTGCTAGATCTAATTTCCTCTTATTACTTTTCATTTGCAGAATTTTCTGGCTTTTTCTTAATTATGCTAGGATTCCACATTTGCTGCAAAAAGTATTACCAACACGAATAAGGAATAATTAAAATGGGACGGCATATCTTGATACTCTCATGGTAGAATACAAGAGAATCCCAAGAGTAGAAATGTGTATTGTCTTAAAAGAACAAAATAAAACTCACAATGTACAAATGACACTATTTCCTAGTTTCAAGTGTAAGTGAAAGCTGACTGGCTAACATGTACAGAGCAAATACTGGGGATGATGGGTGTGGTCAAGCCTCAACTTTGAATCTGTCGACACAGACCCAATTTTCCCTATAAACATATACCATGCAACTTCATTTACAAGCCAGTGGAACCCAGTGACTGTATTTAACAACAACACTGGCAATAACACTCAGTCAATGGACATTAAATGGATTTTCGCTATGTGACAGGCACTAGGTGCTGGTAACAAAAAGAACAAACGCATGACTCCAGAAGACTCGCAAGCTAATGGCAGCAGAGTGTACACAAATGGAGTATAACAGGAAGACATGAGGTGCATGTACACAGATGGAATACAAATAAGATAAAGTGTGATGGTGTGCAACTGCTCAAAGTTCCTACAATTTTACTACCTTCTTTGAAGGTAATACCTGCTCATATGAGGAGTTAGGTATTTTTTTAAATATTTAGTTTAACTCGCTAGAAGATCATACACATATACATTTTGACTTCTGCTTATCAATTGAAATCAAATTTTTAAATTAGGTTTAAAACATTATTTTTCCCCAAATACAGGCTTATTTTAGTACTTCAAACATTCTCTCAAGCTAACAGAGAATGTAGAGTTTCATGAAATAAAGCATTTTGCAATGGTATGCTTTCTAAACTAGGATGCTTGACAATTAAATGACCAAAGTGCTTAAAACTCAATTTAGAGTCACCATCACACAAATGAAAAATACAGGGATTTGAAAGTTATCCTGCTTTTTGCTATTGTAAGAAAATGAGAAATGTTTGTATTAAGAATATAATTACTTAAGGATTTGGACATACTTTCCCTTAGTAAGAAGAAAATTCAATCAACCTTTAAATACATTCATTCAGATTGGAACAATGAAGTAAAAGCAGATTAATTCTTTCCTAGGGTGCTGACTTTTTGTAAAAAGAAATCTGAGTTACTACAGATTTCTGAAGTATTCAAAAAATTGAAAACATAATTGGTCTGACAAGGCATACCTCACAATATTAGGGGAGTTCTTTCAATGTAATGTACAATTTAGAAGATGCATTCTGGACTCCCTATCTTCTCAGGACACCCACCACCACCACCACCAAAAGGAACAAGATGGACCTTACCAAGAAGGGTATCTATGCCAAGGGGGTGCAGGACAAGGCTAACAGAGAGGGCAGCCTAGTTCAAGATAAGATGCCTGCAAAGTTAAAAGCCAACTCTTAAAATCTTGGAAATAGAGAATGGAATGCTTAATTTTCATTATTAAACATTTTTGGTAAGAAAAGTCACTCAATTCAAAGTCCTCAAAGGGAAATAAGTTGAAGAAATCCTGTGATTCAGAACTTCTCCAAACTGTTGTAACTTATGCAACTATTTTACAAACTGTTTTTAGAACAAAACAAAAATAAATATGAAACAAAAATAAAGCAAACAAACTTGTGCCAGGTGTGGTGGCACCAAGCTGGGTGGTGCATGACTATATTCCTAGTACTTGGGAGGCTGAGACAGGAGGATCCCAGGTTCAGGGATAGGTGTATGGTCACTTAATGGAACCCTGTTTGAAAATAAAACATAAAATAGGTTTGGGAGTGTAGCTCAGTGATAGAATGCCACTAGGTTCAATCCGCAGTGCAACATATACACACACGTGCATATGTACACGGACAGACACACACACACACACGGTAACAAATTGGTTAAGTGTCTCTATGTTCTGAGTTGACAAAGAAGAGTTAATGTTTTCCTCAAAGTATGGTTATAATATTCAATGGTTTCCTCTCTAATGAAAACCACTTAGACTATTTGTAAAGCCTAAATTATACTACATCTCTCCCTACCAAGAAAAAAGAAAAAGTTAAAATATAGCCATATAATATTTCAATCAATTTTATAAGTTGTCCTAGAATAAAAGTCTAGGAAATGCCAAAGTTAAATCTAAAACACTGAGAGAAAAAAGCCCCAAACCCTAGCTAAACACATTTCCTGCTCTACTTCTATTAGAAAAGACTGTCTTATGGAAGAGGAGACCATACAATTTTGGTTTTGGTTAATGGAAGGAACAAAGACATTCTTCTCACTTGCATACTTTAGACCGTAATTTGAAGAACATCATCATATTGATCTAATTTTCTACCCTATAAAAGAACCACAAAATAAATTATGTGGAAAATATCTTAGTTTAGCAAAATAGTCCAAATTCGGCCTAAAAATTACAGTCACTTTGACAGAGGTTAAAAACATCTCATTACTTATCTTACTGAATAATAGTAAACCCAAGTCTCTAAAGAGTACGTAAATGATGTATGTATATGGAAGGCTCGACTTCATAGTCAGTAATAATTTCAGTCAAACTCTAAAATAAACGAACATGTTTTACTTCTAAAGAAAACACAGCAAACAATACTAAGAGATTTCCCTCAGTTAAGATGTTACCTAGTTAGAAATCTGAGTTTTCAAAGGCAAAATTTTATTAATGATATGGAGAAAGAGTGTAAAATGGTTCTAGCAAACCCTGGCAATTTTTTGCAGTGGTTTTTATTGATGTATTTCATATACTCTAAAGATCGCCCTTTTAAAGCATGCCATTCAGTGGTTTTTATTATATTTCAAGGCTGCCCAGCCATCATCAGCATGTAGAGCCAACGTTTTCATCGTCTCCTGAAGGAGCCCACACTCCCTCACCAGCACACACTCACGCCCACTCTCTTGCCACCCTCCCCTCCTGGCCCCACAGGCCTGCATCTTTTAGCAACCACTTAAAAATGGAGCGCTTCCCCACATTGCCGTGCTTCCTATCTGGATCAAAGGCCAGCGAGGCAGCACACGGCCTGTGTGGCCCTAGGTGGTGTGCCCCACAATGGCCCTCTGGCCTACATTTCTGTGATTTTTCTTTCTTCCATCAAGCCACCTTGGCCAAGGCAGCTCCGTAGGGTCCCTGGAACATGCTGCTCCTGCCCCCGCTTCAGGGATGCTCCTGCTTTCCCTTCTGGACTGACAGATATTCCCACAGCTAACTCTCTTGTCTACTTTAAGGTTTGCTAATGTCACACTCTCAGTGAAGCCCACCTCCCTCCCTATTTTTCTTGCATAGGGCCTATCAACTTCTAATATCCTTGTTAATTCTCTATTTATATCTATATGGTGTTCCTTATTAGAATGTAGGGTCAGGGATTTTTAGTCTGAGTTGTTCACAAATGTGTTTTAAAACCTGTTCAGTAAATAACTGAATGAATGAGCCAGGAGTAGTGGTGCAGGCCTGTAATCCCAAGACTTGGGAAACTGAGACAAAAATATCATGTGTTAGAGGCCAGCCTCCACAATTTAGCAAGGTCCTCTGCAATTTAGTGAGAACCTGTTTCAAATGAAAAATAAAATAGGAGCCGGGTGTGGTGACGCACGCTTGTAATCCCAGTATTTGGGAGGCTGAGACAGGAGGATCGCAGGTTTGTGGCCAGTCTTGGCTACTTAGTGAGGCCCTCTGCAACTTAGTGAGATCCTGTTTAAAAATAAAGAATAAAGGCCGGGCATGGTGGCACATGCTTGTAATCCCAGCATTTGGGAGGCTGAGACCGGAGGATCCAGGTTCGAGGCTAGCCTCAGCTACCTAGTGAGGCCCTCTGCAACTTAGTGAGACCCGGTTTCAAAATAAGGAATAAAAAATAGGGCTCGGGGTATACCTTGGAGGTAGAATGCTCCTGAGTTCAATCCCCAGTATCGCAAAAAAAAGAATAAAAAATAGGACTGGGGGTGTAGCTCAGAGGTAGAACGCCTCTGCCTCTGGGTTCAATCCCCAGTATCGAAAAAAAAAAAAAAAAAAAAAAAATAGGGCTGGACTGTAGCTCAGGAGTAGAATGCCCTTAGGTTTAATTCCTAGTATCACAAATAAATAAATAAAGATGAATGAACAGTGGATATTACTGTAATACCCACACATTAACATGACATTTATGAATCAATCAATATTTGCTGAATTTATATTTATGATATAACTCCACCATATCTTCACTGGATAAGGGCAGTTCACAACCCTTGGGAATTCAGTAAATTATCACCAAATGCTAAAAAGTACATTATCAAGAAAAGATCTCTAAAAGTTAATCAGATTAAAAAGGAAATTCATACTCAAGAAGGTTAGAACTACTTGCTCATGTCAATTTAGTTTTTTTTTCTTTCTCAAAGCTGAAAATACTTCTTTATTTAACTGGCATACATTTTCTTTTCAAAGAGGAGCAAGCCTGTTCACATTAAGTTTCACTAAAACAAAAGAGGGGGCTGCAATTTGAGAAAGGGCCTTTTCTGCTAGCAGAGCTGAGCAGTGCCATTTTGGTTGGCAATGACAGTTACAATAATGATTTCTCCCTGTTTGTTCAGAACACAGTCCTCATAACAATTCTGGATATCATCAGCAATCAAATTAAAAAGCTTCTGCGCAGCACAGGAAACAAGTCTAAAGACAGAACCTACAGAATGGGAGAACACCTTTGTGGCTACTTCTCTGATAGAGGACTAATATCTAGAATACATGAAGAACTCAAAAAAACACTAAGAAAACAACCCAACCAAAAATGGGCAATCAAACGGAACAGATAATTCCCAAATGAAGAAAAGCAAATGGCTAACAAATATATGAAAAAATGTTCAATTTCATTAGTCATCAGGGAAATGCAAATCAAAACTACAAAGATTCTATCTAATTCCAGTTAGAATGGCCATCATCAAGAATACACACAATAATAAATGCTGAGGAGAATGTGAGGAAATAGGAACTCTTACACACTTTTGGTGGAATAGTACTCAGTACAGCCACTATGGAAATCAGTATGGAGGTTCCGCTAAAGACTAGGAATGTTACCACCATATGACCCAGTCATACCACATTCCTTGGTATCTTTCCAAAAGAATTGAAGCTAGAATACTAGAGGAATACATGCACACCCGTTTATAGCAGCACAATTTACAACAGCCAAATTACGGAATCAACCAAGGTATCTGTCGACAGATGAATGGATAAAGAAAGTGTGGTATATACACAGTGGAGTTTTACTTAATAAGGAAGAACAAAATCATGTCATTTGCAGGAAAACAGATAAAACTACAGACTATTATGTTAAGTGAAATCTGCCAGTCTTAGAAAGCTAAGGGTTATATGTTTTCTCTCATAGGTGGAAGTTAAACAGAAAATAGGAAACAGCAAGGACTTTAAATTAGGAGATCAGTAGAGCAGTGGAAAGGGACCAGAGGAGGGGAGTAAAGAAGGAGAAGAGGAGGAAACAGCTCAAGCAATGCCATGTCCATATATGAAGGTGTCACTACCAATCTCGCTACCGTGCACAAGGAGGGTGGAGGAGGAGCGGGGTGAGATGTGGAAGGAAATTCACCAAGTGCTGGGTGCATGTCTTTGTCACTCTGAACATCACTGCAATATATATTTACAATGCACTAATAAAAGTAGAAAAATCTCCTAATAACAATGAAAACAGACATTATTTCTGTTGTAGAGATAAAATCATATAATAGTAGTGATGAACTCTAAACTAGGCTCTTGATTCCCTTTCTTACTCCATACCTAAATCTCAAAATAGTCACTATCTTTGAAGTATTTACAAATTAACTTTCAAAAATCTTATAAATCACAGCCCAGTTCAACATGCACAAGGATTGTGTGTGACATCCAGGACAGGAAGATGAAATGGTCCTTGGTAGGCGCTCACTATCTGCAAGGGGGGAGGAGGCAGTCATGTCCTGGTGACTTTCACAGCCAGAGGGTGCAGGGAGGCCCAAAGGAGCTGCCCCAGACAGCAGTGCTGCGAAGAGCAACAATGACAACACACAAGCTGCTGGTAGAACTGAAGGGAGAAGGAACCAGCCTGCTCTGGAGCAGCAGAAAAGGTCTGGTCTGCAGCGTGTCTTCAAGACTGAGTAGCAGCATGTTTGGGGGTGGGGGGAGGCACTGACCACCAGCAAATACTGATCCAAGACCCGCAGAGATGTCCTCCAAATAGGATGTCACCAAATAGGAGATGAAAAGGGAAACAAATGTTGCATCTTTACAGCTAGTAGGTGGCCCTGTGTCTTCATGGTTTGGGGTAGCTTCAAAATAAATTTATCTTTAGCTTTACATTCAAAATGTTAATGTTAGGTTTGTTATAAAGAGTAACTCCATCTTCTCTCTGAACAAATGCCAATTTCCATAAATTCAAGTTTATTATCAGTTTTTTCCTCTTAATACAGAATGATGTATTTGAAACAAGTTTCAAGTTCATGAATGGATCCATCTATAATGTGGTATTATCTGGAGAAATATTATAAAACCCATGGTTTTAAAATTTTTTTATGGTTTCTTTTATCTTATTACATCTCCTGTCTTCCTAGATTTCCATCAAAGTACTTCTTACAACTGTACAACTGATCAGAAATAAAAGAAAAATATACTACTTACATAATGGAAAATGCCCTAGAAATTTTCTAAAGAAAACACTGAAATGACTAACCATCCCTTTTTAAACAGATTTGTAGTATTTAAAAGACCTACTCTCTGAGTATACCAAATCTAGAAATACGTGATTTTAATTTCTAAAGGGCTATAAAATCTTTAAAAAAATTTTTTTGGCTTTTATAAGAAGAAATATGTGAACCCCTATGTATTCAGGACCACGCATGTTTGCAAAGTTGACAACATAAACATTCCCTTTGAATATTACATTTTTCTTTGTATAAGTTTAAACAACACAAATGAGAAGTTATTTCTTTAATTAAAGTTAAAGGAGTTGAAACTTTGTTATTTTTTCTTGGAAAAGAAATGAGAAAAAGTAAAGAAATGCTTTCATATGATATTCACCCAAGTTAGCATTCTTAGCTTTTAATTGAAAACATCTGGGGATGGGCTTGGCAGATTGCAATAAAACTGAAGTTACCAATTCACACCCTGCCATTTTGAGGGTATTTTGTTTTTACAGTTTTCAAATCAAAACCAAAAGGCCTTTCCTTTGAACTCTGGTCCTGAATCAAAGATCTTTATGAGATTTCACTCTCAAGAATACTTTATAAATATTTTGTAGAATGAGAGGATTTCATGAGTATTTGAGAGGAGCCTAACCAGTTTTTTAGTCTCTTCTACAGTTAAAAGTCAAATTAAAACATAAGTATATGAAAAAAGACAAAATTACTTAAATACACATTCACCCACCCACACACACAGGGTGAATACCAGTAGCACTGAGCAAAAAGAAAGTTTAACTAGACAGTTAAGTCTTTTATCAGGTAAAGGTGATTTTAGTGTCCCATTTTCCACAACAAACCTATTGATTTTACTAAAATCAACTGCTTAAAGAGAAGCTTGAATACTTCCTAAATAAAAATAGTTCGAAATAATCCATTAGGGCAGGCAGCACCCAGAGAGAAAGAGTCGAACAAGGGCTTATTAAATCCAGCCCTTTCTCTGAAAGACAACACCAATGGAATCCCATCCGCAAAGTACTACAGCAGACCCCTCACTCCTGACTTCATTACATAAACAGAGATTGACTTTATCCGTCCCCAAGAGAGTGCTTCAGAAGTAACTCTAGCCGCTCTGTTTTCAAAACCTGTGTTTGGGTTGTGCCACGCTCAGCTGGCGAGGTGAGCTGAGACCAGTAAATACAAAGGGCCTCAACATCTGAATCCACTTGTGATCCCCAAATTCTGAACGCCAACAGATGCACTCCATGTGCGCTACGCTAAGCTTTGAAAATTTAAAAATACATATTTTCTCCACTGACAAACAGAAAGTGATGGTACTCTGTGTTTCTTTAATTAAAGTCCAAGGGTTCTCAAAGGCCCTGGGACTTACTTTAAAGCTTCTTTAAGACGGAGCTATTTATTTTACTATTGGCAAATAATAGAGAATAAAGAATCTAATTCAGTTTTAATCACAATCTTTGCTTTTATTTTGGAAACTCTGAGTTAATCTTTTCTCTTCTAGAAAATACAAAGAAAGCTTGTGAAGAAAAGATTCAGGGAGTCAACTTACAGCCCAAATTTAATTTCAAACTGAAGGGTCACAAGTTGAAAAAGATGGGGGGGGGGACAAAGAAAATAATATGCAGAGAAAAAAATAAAATCCAAAGCTCAATTTCTGCTAAAGATTACACATGTACATGAATATTCCTATGTGTGTGTGTATAAGTTTGATGTCCACCATGTTGGTAAGATTTCATTTGTGTTTATTTGCTTTTTAGGCTACTGCTTGGAAACCACCACTCGGAGGCCTTGGTTCTGCCACTACCTGAGTGGAGGTCTGGTGAGAGGGCTGCTTCCATGTTCTCCTCTTTGAATCCAGCCTCCTCCTGTCTCCAGACACAACTCATTGCGTCAAGTTCCTATTTAAAACTCCTTACCCACTCTCTCTAGCATCTCTAATAAATTAGGAGGGTCCCTTTTGAAAGTAAAAATATCTTATAGGTCTTTGTGTAAGTAGTGTTGTAATTTAGTTACAGTTGATGAGAAACTACACAAGAAAAAAGCCACCCCAAACTCAACAATATTTCCCAATGAGTCTGCATTTCACTAATCACAACAGAACTATGGCTGCAAAGTAACAGTACTATGCTCGCTGTGGACACAGACTTATCAAAGCTCCCCAGGTTCAGAGGTTCCAGGGGTGTTCCTGAGCATGGCACAGGACCAACTTCCAGCCTCGTTTGTTATCCCCAGCACACTCACCGCAGGCCACTCACAGACGGTGACCTGTCTGCCTGGGTGGTTACTCAGTTGCCTGCTCTACTTCCAAAACTGACCCTGAATACCATCTACTCTTTCTTTACCAAGCCTTCCTGGGGCTCAGCTTCACCTCACCACCAACTTCTCCTGTTCCCAGGCTGAACCACGCCTGTGCTGTTACTCCGATACGCAACACATCGTTATTAAATGCCCGCCTCCTGCCAGGCTCCGTGCTAAGGTCCTGGACATGCAATGGAAAACAGAAACACCCCCCGTTTCAGTGCTTAGAGATCTTCTGGTCTCCAAAGGGAGGCAGACTTAATGAAATAGTAATGCAGAAACACATTATTACAAAGTATGGCAAAGGCTGAAAAGACAATGCACAGGAGTACAACAGGGAAACGTGACTGAGACAGCGGGTCAGGAGGACGCTTTGGGAGATACTATCTGGATTCCCACAGGAGTTTATTCTGGAACTTCACACAATCTTCTGGAGTTGCCTGCTCACATGTGCTTCTCCTACTTTTGCAACATTGCTCCTTCCTTCCCAAATCCCAAAGGAGTTTCCAAAAAGCTGGGAGTACATCCTTTCTTGGCACTCCTTGTGCCTAGGATTCCCTGTACGACTGGGTTCTCAACACTTTGAGTATTTATGATATTAAACTGAATTAAATCAAATCACATTTCTTAAAAAGAATGGATGAGAAAATCTTAAAGCTAGGTGAGCCTCACACCTCCCTAGTTAGTAT
>PVLC010042248.1:0-13028 GCA_004027655.1 Graphiurus murinus
TCAGGTAGAACATCGTGGTGGAAAGGTATGGCAGAGAAAGCTGCTCAGCTCTTGGCAGCCAGGAAGCAGAAAAAGAAGGCAGGGGCTGGGGGCACACCCTGAAGGACCCATTTTCATCAACTATGTCTACTGTCTATGCTTTCTTCACCACCCCTCTGCCCCAATAGTCCATTCAGCTGTGAACCCATGAATGGATTAATCCACTGGCAAGGTTGGAGCCCTCATGATCCAATCATTTCACCGAATCTCCACCTCTGTACACTGCATGTGGAACCAACCCTTCAACACATGAGCCTTTGCAGGGCATTCCAGATCCAAACCGTAACAGCTTACATGCCCAGCATATGATAAATAAATGGTTATCATTGTTGAATTGTTCAGAATTGTACATAGCCATCCCATTTAAAGTCTCAACAGCCCTGTGTGCAAGCCACTGAGTTGGGGAGGGACTTCCCCAAGGACATAGACAAATGCCCAAGTGGAAACCTGCACCAAATCTTGTTAAAGTCTCCAGCAGATATGCTGCCATCCTGCAAGCAGGGTCAGTTCCAAGTCCCAGGAGCCGGGATGCCCAGCTGACAAAGCTGGACCTTGTCTAAGGCAGTGGCTCTCAGCCCGGAGCAAGCATCAGGTCCACCTAGGGACTCAACAAACCAGATTTCTGGGTGCCACTTGGAACTTCTGAGTCAGTAGGTCTGTAGTGGAGCCAAAAATTTGCTTTCTTAACAAGTTTCCAGGGAATGCTTATCACCCTGGCCTGGGGGCTTCACTTTGAGAACCATTGGTGTAGGCAGTGGGCAGCCACAGAGGGACTCTGTCAGGGGAGGTAGAGTCCCGTTTTCTTTGGAGAGGACTGGGCAGGTGGGCAGGGGGCCAGGCTGCACCCTGGCAGGAGCTGAGAACATAAAGTAGAAGAAGATCCAGGCAGCTCTGTCCTCTCCAGGCCTCTCCAGGCCTCTCCGGGCCACACAGCTGCAACCCTTGCTTCCAGCCATCAGCGCATCTCCTCGGCAGAAAAGGCAGGCCTCCTGGCTCCCTGCTCACTGGGAATTTTAATTATCTGCCACAGCATGATTTTCACAGCCACCCCCGCTAAGGGTGAGTGTGAAAGAAACCAAATAGCTCAGAAATGCATGACTTCAGCAGTAAACAGAACAACAGTTTCCCCGCACAGGCTCCGCAGTGCCTGGGAGCTGTGGTGGTGAATATAGAGGTGGTGCCTCACCCACCTGGGCCAGGCCTGCGGGCAGTGAAGGTGGACATGGATGCCAGTAGTGGTCATGATCAACCCCACGCCTTGGTTTCCTCAACTGTCAGGTCATTAGTCAAGAACCGCCTCAAGGGCTTTCTTCTCCCCAGGACCTGGGTGACATGTGTTTATTTCAAAGTTAATGAGAATATGTATAACTTGCGTATTCAATCTGTGGCTATGAAGAATTATTTCATACAGCAGAGCTAAACTCAAGTGAATTGATCATAAGAAAATTTAATTAAGCAATGGGTTTCTAGCCATTGCATAATGCTCACTGTGTGCCAGGAACAGGGCATGGATTAATTCATTAGAGCCACAGAACAATCCTGAAGGTGCCATCATTACACCCATTTCACAGGTGGAGAAACCAGTACAAGGTGGTTGAGTAGTTTGGCCATGGTCACACAGAAAGTGGCAGAGGGAGAATTTGAATCCAGACAGCCCTGATCTGGAGTTCGTGTTCTGAATGGGCTTCCCATGACATAGCAGGACACGGCAAGGATCAGGTAGTGGTCTTCCAAACTCTGACTGCTAGGAAGCACTGAGCAAGGCACCCTCCCTGCCTCAGCCATCCCAGGACCCCAAAACACACCCAAGGAATGGGGCAGAGACATGATATACAGCCTCCTGGATCCGTCCAACCACTGAGCCTCCCAGCGGTAGCCCACCCTGTCTTATCCAAGCACAGCATGTCCAGTTGTCCACCTTAAGCAGCCCTTCTTGGCCATAGATGTTAGGGCGGGACACAGGGAGCCTGTCACCCAGGAGTGGCAGAAGGAGTGAGGCAGGAGGGGCAGGGAGCAGGACGTCTTAGGAGAGATGCTGTGGTCATAGCATGAGACTTCAATCACACAGAGCACCAAGCTGATTAGGACTCTTCCAGACCCGTGGGCCCCGACCCTCTCTTACAATGCCTAGATTTTTATAATTGATATAGGAAACTGAATCATAAAAATGTCTAACTAGCATATCCAACCTGTGCTATTAGGAAAAATTATTTCTCAGCTGGGAGATAAATGTGTTTATCTTTTTTTAAAGTGGCCCCTTTATTAGCCCCAAATATTAGATAATAAACCTACCTATATATACTTTTAGATGTATAAAATTATTTTATAAGTATTTTTAGGTATGCCAACAGGTGTAGACAATCCAGGCTACAGCACCCCCATTAATTTCATAGTTTTATTGACTTGTCTTAAATCTTGTAGCAACCTCCATTTCCCAGCTTTTTTCTTAATAACAAATATGGGAGAATTCCAGGGAGAATTAGAAAATTCAATATGCCCTTTTTCCAATTGTTTCTGCACTAACATATGGGCAACCTGAATCTTTTCTGATGTAAGGGGCCACTGATCCACCCATACAGGGTCATCAGATTTCCACTGTATGACATCTGCATGGGGTGCGGGCTCTTCAGTGACCCCAGTTAAAAATATCCTACACCAGTCCGATCCAAATGTGCTTTGCAAGATATGAGGTATTGTATTCCTTGCCCTTTTACACCCAGTCCCTTTCCTGGTAGAAATCCTTGTTGAAACATTTGTTGTGTAACTATAGAATTAGGACTATACAAATAGACTTCCATTTTTTTTTTTTTTTTAACATCTCATCCCCAAAGATTAATTGGAAGCTTTGGCACAATGTAGGGTCGGAAAGTGCCAGTGTGTCCCTCAAGATCTGTCCAAGTCAGTATATCAGAACTTTGTTCTGGGCTATGAGTCTGGCCAATGCCTTGGAGATCTGTAATAGTAGGTTGTTTTGGCCAGTGATCAGGCCATTGTAAAGCAGTTATAACAGACACATCGGCCCTGGTGTCCAGCAACCCAGTGAATGCCTGTCCATTCATATTTAAACAAAGCTCAGGTCTCTGAGAGCTGATGGCTTGAATCCAATAAGCATCTGAGGATCCAAAACCTTTAGTACCTCTTTTCTTTCTTAAAGCTGTATTATCAATTTTTGCCTGAAGAACCAAAATTAATTGAGCAAGGCGTTGCTCTTGCTGTATTATTTCTATATTTACAGTTCCTTCCTCAGGAAACCAAGGACAGACTTTTTCTACAAAAAGCAAAAATTTCTTAAGTTTCTGTTGCCCTACCTTAGTCCTTCGGGCTTGCAACATGTTTTTAAGCGTATGTACAAAAAGCAGCCGGCTATTTCCTTGTCCCATATTATACTGTATTACAGACTCCCAGCAAATCACCGCGCACCCTCAGCTATCGGTACGTACCTTATTTTTTGCGGTGTCCTTCACTGATCCCCAGTCTTCAGGTTCCTGTTCGGGCACCACCTGTCGAACCCGCGACAAAGTAGAACAGTCCTGAAGGGGGGAGTGAGGATTAAAGACAAAGTCAATACTAAGTCCGTTACTGGGAGGGCTGACAGTTAATACTGTAGCCCCGAATTTATTTTACTGGACCCTTTTATCCCATTCCATAAGGAAGCAGATACAAGAAAAATAACATGGGAACGTTAGTTACACCATGGCAACATAACATACAAAACATTACATGAGGTCCTATAGCCCCTACAAGACCTATTGTCTTAATGTACTGATTGTACCGAAGCCCCTCAACCATATCTTAGTAAAAGCGTCATAAGCGTCTATATCCAAGTTACTGTTTCCTAGGTCTATAATGTCAACACACAATGCCTGGCTGATTTTAGCAAAACATGGGTAGTTAAACATGGTCTCCAACATATATACCTGCACACATATATGTAAAATCCTCCTCACATTGTATAAAAGAAGATGACCCTCCAGGCATAGTGGTGCATGCCTATAATCCTAGTACTTGGCAGGCTGAGACAGGAGGATTGCAGATTCTAGGACTGCCTTGGCAACTTAGTGAGGCCCTATTTCAAACTAAAAAATAAAAAGGGCTGGGGGTGATGCTTAGAGATAGAGAGCCCCTGGATTCAATTCCCAGTACCAAAAAGAAAAAGGGAAAAAGGAAGAGAAAGAAAGAGAGAAAGAAAAGAGAAAGGTCTCTCTACAATGCCTGCTGTGGTTTGAGTATGCCCCAAGGGTTTACCACACTGGAAGCTTGATCACCTTGGGGTGATGCTGTGGGGTGATGTTAATGGGTGGAGTCTAGTGACAGGGTGCTGCCCTTGAAGGGATTAGGTAGTTCTCAAAGCAACTCAGTTTGTTCCACAGGAGTGAGCTATTGTAAAGGAGCCTGCCTGGCCCCTCCCTTCTCTCTGGTTCTCTGTCTCACCATGTGATCTCTCCTGTCACATGCTCTCTTTCCACAAGGTGAAGCAGCCAAGGGGCCCTCACCAGAACCTGTACCACATAGTTTTGGAATTTTAGCCTCCAAAACTGTGAGCTCAGCAAACCTCTTTTCTTTTCAAGTTATCCAGCCTTAGGCATTTCATTATAGTAATGGAAAACAGACTAATATATTCAACAATGTGTGTTTTATATGTAAGTTCTCAGCTGTGGTTACATTAAAACATAGTGAAGTAGCAGCCAGGTGTGGTGGCGCACGCTTGTAATCCCAGAATTTGGGAGGCTGAGACAAGAGGATCCGGGTTCACGGCCAGCCTCAGCTACCTAGTGAGGGCCTCCGCAACTTAGTGAGACCCTGTTTCAAAATAAAGAATAAAAAATAGGGCTGGGGGGCATAGCTTGGAGGTAAAATGCCCCTGAGTTCAATCCCTAGTACCGCAAAAAAAAAAAAAACAAAACAAAAAAAAACACCATAGTGAAATAGCTCCTGTTTTCTGTTTGTAATGTATGAATTTAGATTAGGCATAAGAAATACAGTGAAATAAGGGAACAGAGGCAGAATGGACCTTGGGTTCAACACCAATATTAGCAGGCTGCAGATATAGCACCGTGGTAGTGCACTTGCCTAGCATGCGTGAGGCCCTGGGCTCCACCCCCAGCACCACAAAAACAAAACAAAACCAGTGTTGGGTCATTATAAATAGATCATACTTATTTATATGGAATAAGAGAAAAAGAAAGAACCATCAGTGCAATTTGGTTAGTATGCCAAGACAAAAAGAGAAAAGAAAGGTGGAGTTTTAAAGTCTCAAGGATGCAGCAGTCCTTCCTTGTGCCTTGCTATGCAGGACTGTTGTGTTTTTGGCAGGAACCAAGTTATCTTTGTCCCCTCCCCCAGAGCTGGAAGCATTCACAACCCTGTGAAAACAAATGCTGCCCCCTATTTTCAAAATGCCCCCAAGGAGGCGATAACGTCCAGATGAGAATTGTGTCTGCATAGTAAAGGAAAATTCAGCATGGACTACCCTGATCTGCTGTTTTATTTCACCCCTACTATGTGCAGGTTCTCATTGGATCCTCATGGCTGCCCAGCAAAGTCAATCTAACACATAGAGAAGCCAAAGTCCAGGGAGACACAGTGATCGGCCCATTGTGACCCAGCTCTTAAACACTTGACTTTCAAACTTCAGTATAAAAAAACCTCATTTGTAAAATGTGTTGGAGGCAAGCACTCAATGCATAGTTATTAAATGAATGAATGAAGAAATGAACAGATTGCAAGAATTATCTGGAAGGCTTTCTTCACTTTAGCAGCCAATCTAGCATGTTTCTGGGATATATTAAACAAAACTGACTTTCCAGAGCCTGACAAATCACAGAATAAGAATTTACCCCATACAAGGTTGTAGGAATTTAACAAGAACCATGTTTCATAAGTACTTGGCACCTAAGAGTCCTCTTCCCTGCCCACTCACCTCCTTCAAGGTCAAGAGAAAAAGTCACCTTAATAGAAACAATCCTTTTCGATTATTGCATCTTATAGATCACAAGAGCACTTTTTGGCACATTTCTCACTCTATCTTCATTCATTCAGAGGTGGCTTTGAACACGCACTGGATGGCAGAGGCTCCAGTCAAGAAGGAAGACGGATCCCTACTCTTAGACCCACTTGGATTCTCACACTTCCCGCCTGGACCCTTCAGGATGGCGTTTGCTTCATTGGCATTGGAGGCCAGTCTTTGGTGGCCAAGTGCCCTGCACACTCTGGTTCTGTGTTAAGGGTTTCATTCTAACCAGCTCTGCAGCCTCGGGGTGGGGTGGGGGTGGGGGGTTCCCTGCCAAGCTTGGATCTGGTTCTTAAAGTTATTCCTCTCCCTTTCCCTGAAAATATCTTGAAGATTCATCTTGAATGTCCACCCCTGAAGGCTTTTCTCAGCAGACCCTTGCCTGGCCTCTTCTCCTGCAGGAGTTGGGTAGAAGCTGAGGCTCTGATGTAAGTAGAGGCAGGGCAGGAACCAGAGACACTGAGTCAGGCTGAGACTTGTCCTCATTTGGAACTGGACATGGAGTCCCAGACGCCCTTCTCTCAGCCCTGACCCATGGCATCCAAGAGGAGGAAAGGAAAGAAGTTAAAAGTGGCAAAAACAAGGGCAGAATGGGATCTCCAACAACTTCTTGGCAATCTTGGAGGACATTTGCAGGAGGGACAAACAATAAGTAGGGTGGACCTATGCCCAGGGCTCCAGGGGTCCCTTACAACAATCAGCTGCTAATTCCTGCTTAACCATCACAGGCAGCACAAGGAAGGCACAGGGTTGTGTACACCCAACCGCCTTCTCCACGTGAGCACAGGGCTCAGTTGCCTAAAGAAAAGATTTGCCTGTTTTCCTCCAGTGTTCTTGGTGTGGAGCTGAAGCCAGGGCTTTTTATGAAATGTGCTCCTGCATCCTGGCCAAGCCAAGGGTCTGAGGTGGTTGTTGTTCTTCATACCACAGAAGGAAACAGGGCAAGAGAAGCCAGTGGGATGTAGCTGCAGGAGCAGGTGCATGCTGGGAAGGTAAGTTCCTGCTCCTTCTCCCTGGCTCAACCCCTGCATCCCAAATATCTACCAGAGAGAATCCAGCATGCACTGAGATGCTTAGTAAGTACTGCTGAATGGAAGGAAGGAGGGAGGGAAGGTAGAAAGACAAAACTTTCCCCGTTGGTCTTTTTCCCTTATGATGGTAGCAGGCTATGAACTATGTGGGTTTCACATCTATTTTTATCTCCCTGCTTCCCAAAAGCTACCAGTGCTGAACTTTTCATTATAGCCTTTGTGTTTTAGATTAAAGGGGTTTTAAATATTCTTTTCAAAAAGTGCAATGAATAAGCCCTGAAGAATTGTTAAAATGTTCAGCACTTTGAGGAATCAATTCTTAGAAACTGTTTATTTTAAAGGAAGAGAAACTCCTAAAAAATTAACAGATCCAAGCAAGATCATCGATGTCTGTTCTCATCAATGAAAGAGATGTCTTCTTGCAATCCTCATACTGATTAAGTCCTGGCTGCCTCCAGCTGGCAATGTATCAGAAATACAGGAGACAGAGGAATATGCTCAACAACAGCGAGAAATGCAGTCAGCAAAATTCAGATTGGGGGAATTCAGTACCACAAAGGAACACATTAAAAAACTTGCTTTTAAAACTTGAGAGAGAATCTAAAAAGGGGTCCAAGAGAACACATCCACCAATTTTTAGGTATGGATCTTATGTTGATCCCATTAAAGACCATACGAGGGGGGCCCATCACCCCAAGGGAGCAAAAATTGTTTCTTGGGGAGATGGAAAATTCCTGGCTATCCCAATGGTTTATGGCCCTCCCAAAGAGCCACAGGACATAAATAATGTATAGTTGCCCTCAGGAGTCACAGTGGACGGATTCTAGGTCCTATCCTCACCCCAGGACACCCAAATCCATGGATGCTCAAGTCCCTTCTATAAAATGGCATTGGATTGGCCTGCAGCCTACACACATCTTCCCGTATACATTAAGCCATCTCCAGATGGCTTGTGCCACCTAATGCAGTGTAAGTGCCGTGCAAAATAGTGGGCATGCTGAATTGTGTAGGGAATCATGACGAGCTGAATTGTGTAGGGAATCATGACGAGAAGAAAGTCCGTACATGGTCAGTATACATGGGACTTTTTTTTTCTGAATATTTTCAATCCACAGTTGGTTGGCTCTCTGGACGCAGACCCACGGACAGGGAGGGCAATCGTACAGTATATCTGTGCTATGACAATTTCCCAAGGAAGGAAAAATTGTAGTTGGGGGAAAATATCTCCCTAGGGGGACCAGAATGAAAAAAAAAAGTTTTGGAAACACTGAATTAAAACACACAGGCTGTAAGATAAGCATAAGAGATAATGGGGAAGTGTTGAATATTGGGTATCTGAGGAAATGCTGTTACTTTTTTAGGTATGACAGCAGTATTGTGGTTGTGTTTTGAAGAGTTTTTATCATTCAGAGATAACTATTGTAAGTGCTACAGAGTGGGGGAGGGACAGGCACAGATACAGAGAGCCGGAGATAAAGGGAAGGAGAGGAATTGAGGAATTGATGCTTCTCAGAGAAACAGACTTATTTCCTGTGTATTTCTGGACCTATCTCTTCTTAATCTGTGGTTGCTGATTGGTGGCCCCTGGGTCAAATTCAGCCCGCAGATATGTTTTGCTTGACCCTGGCAGTGTTTCAGAAGAGTATAAGCCAAACATCTTGAAGTGAGAGGTTTCACCTAGAATACCCCATTTCTAGTGTCTGATTTCTAGAGAAATCAGTCCTTCAGGAGCTTGGAGCTGAGCCCATAAGCAGGACCTCTTCTCTCTGGTCACCACAGAAGGACTGTGGGTCACACTGGAAATGCTCACTCACAGACTGTTCAGATTCTCACCTTTTCCTTCCTTGTCAGTCTTTGGTGGGTGGAAATGGTGTCATTAGCCACATGGTTCTCATGTACTCACGTGGCCTGGCAGAGTTGGCCATTTCATCTCTCTGAAAGATCACACCAGGGCAGGTATTGCAACCATGTCTTACAGTTGATGACACTGAGGCTCAGAGAGGTGAAATGACTTACCCAAGGATACACAGCAATTTGGAATTTAAGCCTGGTCTTGCTGATTCCAATGCCCATGTCTCCCTGTCTTGACAGTTGCTGTCTCCTTCCTGGAACAACACATGGATTCAGTCCCTTGGACCTTTGGATGTCCTGATCTGGTAGAAGTGTTGGGAGAAGCTGCTTCAGCTCCCCCAGGGACCTGGCCTCAGTCCAGTTAGTTCTGTGGCAGGGGTGTTACCCCCACATTACACACCAGAATGGGTCATTTTTCTCATCCTCTCCTCTATATGAGGGGAATATTAAGTTATAATAATCTCAATAAAATAATAATCTAAAGTAAAACTGACATATTTCTTGTATAAACTAAAACTTGCAGTATCAGATGAACTATTATACCTTAATAGTTTCTGCTTTGCTCCATTGTTTTAAATTTAAAGCACAAATCAAAACTCCAGGTGGCTACATAGAACAATGAATCGCAGGAACTCAAGTTTTGTTTCTTTGTCTTTACCATTACTGTGCTCTCACTTATTTCAGATCTATTGTTCAAACCCAGGAATGTACGGTATCCCAGGGATTGGAGACACAAACCTCATCCAAGTGAACCTGAACGGTTCCCAGTTGATAAGAACGTATCCTCAAAGCCAGGGCTTGGAACTAGGTCTGTGTGTATCACAAGCCATGTTCAGGGAGAAGCTCTTGGAATTCATTTCCATGTAGAGTAGTAGTTTTAAAGGATAAGTAATAACAATGCACAGATTGAAAGTGACATGTATGATTAAAATCTCAATGATAGGCCAGGTGTGGTGGCACATGCTCGTAATCCCAGTACTTGGAAGGCTGAGACAGGAGTATCACAGGTTCAAAGCCAGCTTCAGCAATTTAGTGAGGCTCTCAGCAACTTAGCAAGACCTTGTCTCCAAATAAAAAATAAAAAAGTCTGGGGGTGTAGCCCAGAGGTAGAAGTTCCCTGGGTTCCATTTCCAGTACCAAAAAAAAAAAAAAAAAAAGGAAAGAAAAGAATATCTCAATGATATCCACAACAATTGCTTAGAATTTTGTCCAACAATTCTTTTTCAGGGAGGGCTATTTTATCACTAACATCATCAAAATTGCCGGTTGTATTAGTCCATTTTCTTTCATTATAACAAGATACTTGAGACCAGGTGACTTTTTAAAGTAAAGAGATTTACTTGGCTCACAGTTCTGGAGGTTCAAGGACATGGTACCAGACAGCAGGGCTCAGGTGAGGCCATCAGGGTGGATTGCACCATGGTGGGATAGAAAGCCAGACAGGAATCCAGAGCAAGAGGCCAGGCACACTCCTTCCTTAATAACTCCTGGAAAGAGCTAAACAAGAGGCCCCCTGAGAGCCAGGCATGGTGGTACATGCTTCTAATCCCAGTACTAGGGAGGGTGAGATGGGGGATCCGGATTTGTGGCCAGCCTCAGCTACTTAGTGAGACACTCTGCAACTTACTGAGACCCTGTTTCAAACTAGAGAATAAAAATAGGGCTGAGGGAATTCCCCTGGGTTCAATCCCCAGCACCACAAAAAAAAAAAAAAAAAAAAAAAAGAGGTCCCCTGAGAACTATCTTCAGGGCCTTCTGAGAGTACCACTCCCAGTGACCAAAGACCTCCCAGGAGCCCCAGCTCCTAAAGGTCCCATCTGTCACCTCACCCTACCTAGGACTCAGCTTTTAACATGGAACCCTTGGGGAAAACTCTCAAACACATCCAAACCAGCACACAGCAATAATAAAAAAGCAGACCAACTTCTAGCTGCCTCTATTATTGTTATATTCTCAGTCAACACACCCATTATTGCTTCTCTGGGGGAACCAAGTCTAGGACACCACAGCCCCCCGTGGTCAGTTCTCCACCACCCCAGCTCTGCTGGACCCCAGCCTCACCCTCTTTCCCCAGCAGTTTCCTTCCCTGAGCCTGGAAGGACCTCTGGGCCCTGGCCTCAGCACAGGCTGCCTGCCAGATGGAGCAAGAAATTGAACTCTGCATCTGGCATTGCCGGGCAGGTCCAGCTCCGAACACCTCCTCTCCAAGCCGCAGCCTCATCTGCCAAAGGAGGTCAAGTAAGCCAACCAGGAGTGTCTGCAGAAGCCAGCGAGATTCTAAACCATGAGGCCACATTCAAAATCCAGCCGGAATTCTCAGTGGATGAGTTTCAGAAAACCCAGCGCAGTCTGAAGATGCATTTACAGAGGTAAAAATAGCTGCCGTTTATGAACACTTGCTGTGCATCCGACACTTTGCATATATTACCTCATCTAATGTCACCCTCTTCATGATTTTTCGAGGCCCACATCCTGTCACCATCTTAAGGATGAAGGACATGAGGGACCAGGGAGTGCACTTATCTCAGCCGCCCCAGGATTCCAGCTCAGGATCTGGACAGGCCGCAGCTGAGAGAAAGAAGAGAGGTCTTCGCTCTGCTCCACTGAGAGCAAAGGAAGCTGGCCCTCCGGCATAACCCTGAGGCCGGGTAGGAATCCAGGCCCTGCTGATGGAACTGGACCTCTAACCTGGGGAGAAGTCTCGGGGAGCCTGTCTTGGGTTCCAGGAGGGAGGAGGGCTGTGTCACTCGCTGGTTGGTTCTTGTTGCTTAAGGTTTCCTGGCTCGTAGATGAAAGAGGAGTCAAAGAGATGGTGAGGTTCAGGCCAAGTGGTCAGGCATATTCTAGAGTAAGAAAGCCTCTGGCCAGCAAGCGACAGGGGAGATGGTCACACACACTTGGCCCTGGAGCCAACAGGCAACAGGAGGAAATGTTTGCATCCCTCCTTCAGATGTTGGGAACTAAACTTGAGTGCGGAGAGACAACTTTCCCTGGGTCACACAGCCCCGCACCACCAGAGTCCGGCTTGGCTGGCCTGAGATGTCCTGCTGCCTGCGGCCTCAAGTGCCAGGTCTGGTGTCTCCTTGGAGCCACAGGCTCTGGTTTCTCGGCCCGCGAAGCTCCTGTGGGAGCAACGGTTTTCAGCCTCTGCCTACAACTCTTCTATTCTAGGTGTGGGTCGTGCAATTAGCATACATCTGAATACATTTCTCGTTTTTAACAGAAAGTAAAAATGCATGGGAACAGAGATCAAATGCTCCTGCTAACTTGGAAAGCTGCATCTGTTAGGGGCTGTCTTCTGTGTAGCCTCTATGGAAAGCAGTACAGTAGTTACTCAAAATATTAGAATGACAATTACGTTATGATCCAGCAATTCCAATTCTGGATATGTATTCCAAAGAACTGAAAGCAGGGTCTCAAGGAGATATTTATATGCCCAAGTTTAGTTATAGCATCATTTATAATAGCCAAAAGGACCCAAATGTCCATTGATAGATAAATGTATAAACGAAACGTGGTTTAACCTCCATACAATGGAATATTATTCAACCATTAAAAGGAAAGAAATTGACCTATGCTGCAGTATGGACAAACCTCAAGGGCATGGGCTAAAATAAGCTGGTCACAAAAGGATAAATACTGTGCCATTCCCCTTATCCAAGAGTCATGGAGCAAGCAGAGTCCTAGTCTTTTACGAGCACCACGTGCTTTCTGCCTGCATTGGCGGGTATTTATGAGCATGTTTGACTTGAGAGTCCCCCGAGGGCAAGGACAGGTCATATTTTCATGTCTGTGTCTTGAAACCTGGAGACAGTTTGGCACACGAAAGTCACAATGAAGGGACTTGAGTCAAGAACCACTGACATTTTCAGCTCTTACATGAACATTGTGCCAATTTAATAGTTGCAGGAGCAGGCTACGTGCAGCCCATGGGAAAGCACTCAGTATTGATCAGTTTGGTGGTCTCATCTCCGTCTCAGAAACTTCTGGCAGGTGGTGGACATTGTAGTTGCCTGCTCCATGGTCATTGCCACCTCCCTGAGCTGTGCCCTGCCAAAGGTCACCTTATTCCCCCAACTCATGTGGCCACCTGCCCC